>LS516524.1:112929-125259 GCA_900490845.1 Pristionchus japonicus | reverse complement strand
TCAGTCAACGGCAAAATGCCAGCGCACGATAGTCGATCAGCAAATCGGCACAAAGTAGCGAATTTATCGCGAAACATGGCTCAAAATAGAGCAGGAAGATTAGTGAGAGGATTGTCGATCATCGGGAAAGATCAACAGAGAGGCAGAACTATACATTTTGAGAGCTATCAGCAATATATTAATGGCCTAAGTGCTAATTTCAAAGGAGATGATAATGACAGTAAGTACTTTCAAAATATTACATTTCATTTTTATTTTTCAACTGCTCAATAAAGTCAATACTGAGGTTAGCAGCTGCATTACGAGTCTGCTAAATGTAAGAGACTGCAACTGCGTCGTAAAAAAACTATCTGTAATGTACTGTTTTACAGAATATTTTGTTATTTTTGGGTTCTTTCCATTTGGACGCATAAAACCAATATATAAGTGATGCATGTGAGATGAACAGAGAAAGTGAAATAGGTTGCAGCTTATTAGCCGAGCGTTTTTGAAGGCGGAAATGTTGCACTTCCGGAACGAATTCATTGTTACGGTCTTTTGCATAAAAAAGGAGAAAATGCTTTGCATTGATCACGAATTACATTAACAACAAGCGATAACATCTGTAGATGGTGTTAAAACAGTGTGAATAGAGGAAAATGAAAGATGCAGACGTTGATGAGAAAAACGCGTCCAGAATGACGAGGTCACACTCACAGGCACTAGCAATGGAAGAAGAGACGAAACAGAAGAAATGGGAGGGAATCAACTCATCGCCGCACAGATGATCCCTGATCTAGTACGCCAGATGAAAATTGATTAACCCCCTAATGATTAACCAGGCAGCATACCTCTGTGAGGAGGATGAGTACATCGACGACTATACACGTGCTCTCGAAGGCCTATTCGAAGATGCGCCGATGTTGGAGGATCTTGATCTTATGGATGAAAATGGGAAAATGTCAGAATCAGACTTATCAGAAGAATCAGGAGAGATTTTGGGACCTTATTCGGAGGAAAAAGCTGACAAAGGTTATGAGTCAGACGAGGAGAAGATGCCTCGCGATTCTAACAACAAAGCAGCCGTAGCTGATCCCGATGGATCGGGTGCAGAAAAGAGATCGGGAGAGTTTATCGGGTGCAGAAACCGTAATGATTGATCAGCTGAACAAAATATCTACTAATGACATCTTAATGACGTCGTATCACCAACGAGATACGTGAAAATCTCTTTTTTTATCTAATCCCGTTTCCCTCATCTCGATCGCCATTGATTTTTGCAAGTTCTATTCTGTGGGTGGGTGTAGGTGTTAGCTATCGTTCCTATCATTCCAATGTTTGTGTGAGATATATATGCATAATAAAGTAAACTATTTTCTCATCCGTGAGACATTTAGCGTAAACAAAGTACTGGTTCTGATACGGTGCATTAACAGATTAATTCCCCCAACCTGTTTTTGAGATAACTATTGCATTGTGATCTCTGTTCCGGTGCGATCGCAAGATCAATCGCGTACTCACCCCTCACTTCCACACTTCCTACACTGTAACAAACAATCGTTCTCTATTTTCGAATTCCCATCTCCGTCGTCACAAATAGGAGTCAGCATAACGAACTATCCTAGGCATATTGACATTCCCCCCTCCCTTCCCTTCATCCTCACCTCGGGCAGTTTCACTCCCAGTCCTCCTCCCGTCACTCGCTGGTACGTCGAGACGAAGCGATCCACCTGGAAGAGACGCGATTCAGAGAGGAGTCAAGATCAGGCGCGTCTTCCTAGTACCGATTCCATTTCTCCCACCTGTCCAACCAATTATATCACTCGCCATCCCACCCACCTGTATCGCCGTCAGTCTCACAGCCATCCTCCTCCTCTTCTCCTCGGGGAAGAGACTCTCGATGGGCGATCCGAGAGAAGAGAAGGGAATAGGCAGATCGAGAAGGAGGGCGAGAGTGGGAAGCAGATCGATCTGTTGGAGGGGAGGAGAAGAGACGGAGGGAGGGGAGAAGACGTGCGAGGGCGAATACGCCTGCAATGGGAAGAATGATTATTGGTTTGATGGTTATTAGAACACCAGAAAAAGATGAATCATTAAACTTGAAATTGTCATCCTTCTATGGCATCAGTGAAACCTCAGTTATACTTTAGAGCATACTAAACGGAGATTCTACTATCAAATTCATTACTTTTCTTATCTTCAAATAAAATTATTCCTGTAATCATTTTCGATAATTTCTTCATCTACAAACCACCATCCTTCATCACCCACTCACCAGGAAGGCCGCTCCCACTTCATCATCCGAGTCTCCTCCATGATCTCCCGTTCCCGTCATTCCATGATCACCCATTACGATGAGAAGATCAGAGGGAGAGAGGGACGAGACTACGTCCTTGATCACTCGATCCATCTGAAAGGGAGGGAGAGATCAAAGATCAGTTGGTCTAGCAGGAAAATAAGGCGATTCGTATACGTTATGCTGTTGTTATATTCCCCAGAGAGACCATTGAACAAAGTGCCATTAGGAAATAATAATGCAACATTGAGACACACGATCACCCAGAGCATCAATTCCTGCATACTCATCCTGACTCCCATTCACATACAGCTGATAAGTCGTACATTTTCGTATACAAAAAGCAACTCTTCGATGAATCACATCCGTTAGGATTTAGAAGTCTAATAGGAATGTAATGACACGAGTTCACCTGGAACAAGCATTTTTACAAAGTTGTCATACATTATGAAGCAAAATAAATTTGAATATGATCGAATGGCTTCAATACACTCACTCACTTTTCTCTGCAAATGCAACTCTCCCATACCCAATTTACTCTTCCTTCAATTCGTCCTCTCCCCTCCTCTCCTCTCCCTCCTCTCTCCATTTCATCTATCCGCTAGTCTGAGCTGCGGTCTTCTAGACCTTCTCTTGGTAAGTTTCTCTTTTTTTGGATCTCCGTCAGATCTGGAGATGAGATACCTTCCTTGGGATCCTTCAGCCTGGTACCGTACCCCTACTACAGTAACCCTTTTCCAGGAAGGAACGTCATATCCGTTCCATTGTTCTAAGCGACGCAACTCAACGACTACGTTCGACTGATATGTGCTTCGGAAAGAAAAAGAATGGTACGATAGCCACAGTACCTCGGATACCGTACCCATACTGTATCTCTCAGGCGCAGTAGACAAAAAGGGAGCGGTAGCTGCGAAACCGCCCGTCCCTCCACCTCCTCCTGTACCAAAGGAGGCACCCAAACCCGCAGCTGCCCCTCCTGCAGCTGATCCGCCTCCTCCCAAGAAGGAAGAGGAGAAGAAGGAACCTGAGGTACTGTAGGAGGAGTACAGTAGATGAGATCAATCGAATGATTGTAGCCCAAGAAGGAGGAAGAGAAGAAGGAGGAAGAAAAGAAAGAAGAGAAGAAAGACGAAGAGAAGAAGGTACTGTAGATCGATAATGATACAGTATCCTCAACTGAGTTATTTACAGGAAGGCTCGAAGAAAGAGGAAAAGAAGGAGGGAGAGGAGAAGAAGGACGAAGAAAAGAAAGATGAAGAGAAGAAGGACGGAGATGAAAAGAAGGTACTGTAGATGGAATCGATTCGATCGATAATGGGAATAGACTCAGGATGATGAAAAGAAAGATGGAGATGAAAAGAAGGACGAAGAGAAGAAGGATGGAGATGAGAAGAAAGATGATGAAAAGAAGGAAGGAGACGATAAGAAAGTACTGTAACTAGGGATTACTGTAGTCTACAGTATCGATTTTTAGGATGGGGATGGAGACAAGAAGAAGAAATTCGAGGCCCCCAAGGAAGGAAAGAAAGCAGCTGGAGCCGATCCAGCCTATCAGGTAATCGATATCAGACTACAGTATCCAGTATCTACCATATTGCAGACTCTGGCCAATCTGGACAACGCTGATGCTTTCGGACCCGCTGCTAAGCCTGTTTTCAAGGCTCCCACTGCAGTGAAGAAGGCTGATGCTGCCGATCCACAGTATCAGGTACGGTAGATGGAGAGATACGGTAGATGAATCTAATCGATTACAGACTCTGGCTAACCTGGATAACGGAGAAACATTCGGACCAGGTGACAAGGATAAGAAGGAAGGATCTAAGAAGAGTAAGAAGGAGAAGAAGGAAGGATCGAAGAAAGAAAAGAAAGATGGATCAAAGAAGGAGGTATACGGTAGATAGATGGAATGAAATCAAATATTGATTGATCAGGCAAAGAAGGATGACAAGAAGGAAGAAGAGAAGAAGGATGAGAAGAAGGAGGGAAGCAAGAAGTCAAAGAAGGAAGTAAAGGAGGGATCCAAGAAGAGTAAAAAGGAGAAGAAGGATGGATCCAAGAAAGAAGTATGAGGAGTACTGTAATACAGTATCATTCAGCCGATTTTCAGGCCAAGACAGATGACAAGAAGGAAGAGAAGAAGGAGGAAGAAAAGAAGGAAGGATCTAAGAAGGAAAAGAAGGAAGGATCCAAGAAGGAGGTACGGTAGATAGAATGGATACGGTAATTGAGATATCGATTGCAGGCTAAGGAAGGATCAAAGAAAGAAAAGAAAGAGGAGGAAAAGAAGGAAGAGGGAGAGAAGAAGGAAGGAGAGGAGAAGGAAAAGAGCAAAGTAGAAGACCCTCCTAAGGAAGGAGAGAAGGTATCGTATCCAATTGAGTGACTCATGATAATCATTGTTCATTGCAGAAGGACGAGGAAAAGAAGGAGGAAGGTGAAAAGAAAGAAGAAGAGAAGAAAGAATAGACACGATATGATCTAGAGACATCGTATCAAGAAAGGCTTGAGCCTCACAAAATAAAGTTTTGTGTTTTATCAGACTATAATTGTCCTTCGTTGTGACCGGGGTTGAATCAACAACTAATGCATTACACCACCTCAACAGAGACAATATGAGAAAAGTAGCATGTTTGGGGGCGGGAGAATATCGAGTAAATTGACTCTAACCCATTCCAATGAGATAATATCCCACCACTGCTACTCGAGCTCACTTGGATTTTCGTAACACTATCGTATCATGATGTGCACCACCTTCAGTCCTTGGATCGCCATGACACTCCCACTAGACTTGAAAACCACTCGGCAGATCCTTGCTCCACATGCATCATAACTAAACCGACCTGTCTCAGTTTCGCTCCCATCTCGATATGGTTCGGTCCGTGCTTGTGTCCTGCATGGTCGACTCCGAGGAAGTGAGCGACGAGCAGAGACCAATCGGGACGGGCGAGCTCCGATGAGAGGTGTTCTGCAATGGTGGGATGAGAGTTAGCCCCTTGTTTGCTAGCCTAATTGTTTCCATCCAAGTTATAGGCAGCATTTGATGGCAACATTAGACAGTTTTATCGGTGAGTTTAATAAATTTCACGATTTGATGATAAAAAGTTAATCTCACCCAGAATGTGATTGTCGACAGTGTGTAGATCGTGAATGTCGAATGACTCCTTCGCGAAGGTTCGATGGAAACCCGACGGGTAGAGGGACAACCTGCAAGGTTTCTCGAGTGATTCTATGCAGGATTTTTTCTTGTTGTAAACCCAAAGAGCCACATACTGCCTCTAATCCTTTCCCAGAGCTCATATTCCCCACTCGCAACTTGAACTCACCATGTCTCATCTCCCAGCAACGTTGCATTCCGTCCACTCGCCACCAACTGAGACAGCAGATTGTCCTCCTCCACCTGAACAGTAGTGCTGTCATAAGCTTTGGTATTTTTCGAACAGAAGGAATTACAAACACTCAAACTCTGAAAAGTTATGTCTGCTCAGAGACGAGAGTTCTAAGCTTCGCTTTCTCAAAATATTCTTGCTTTAATTCACGGATCCTTCCCGCTTCAAAGTGTAGTAAAATACCGAAACTATTCTTGTGTGCAATATGTTCTTCGTTGCTAACAGACAACTTCTAAAACCACACATCCAACTATTCCGATCTCTACTCATACTCACGGCGGCATCCGAGTTGAAGTTGTCGCTTGCATCGATGAACGTGGGCAGACCGCCCGTGCCCAGCGCCTGCAATTCTATTCTTTTGCCTTGATTGAAATACCATCATTGTTGCATTGATTGTTCAGGTAACCCAGAGACCTAATAAATTCACAGTTTGAGACAGGGGTTCACCAGTACCATCTTGTTGCCCCTTCCGAATGGTCATGGTCTTCTCCCTCTCTCCTCCTCACCTTCAGTCTCTGCAGTGTCGTCGTTGGCGGGTCGGCGAGCGCCTTCGAGAAGAACGCGCCTCTGCAAGATCAGATTATCTTGCTCACGCCAACTTCCCGCTTCAACGCTTCGTCAAGCCTACTTTCATCTTTCCAAACAATCATAATCTGTCCTCCAATTTCGCAAAAATTTCTTGTTTCACCAGCACTACAACTAACGATTGGCTCCATCTGTCCAATTTCATGTCCAAACCGATCCAAATCAACCCACTTCTTGACCAGATTCCTCGTATACGGCATCTGTCCCATCCACTCTCTCCCCTCTCCCTCCTCTCTCTCCGACGCGACGAAGTCATGCCGAAGGGCGTCGATGACCACGAGGACGACGCGGTCGAAGGAACGGGGAAGCCAGCAGGAGGAGGACGAGAGCGAGACGTCCGAGCACGTGCTAGAATGAGAGGTAATGTTACCAAGGAGAACGCTGATCCATCGTGGCAATCCTCTCAAGCTCCCTTTCCTAGCAACGATGAAGCGTAAACCTTTCGGACCGCCTGTTCATGAAATTTACCAAGAAATTGGTATTGAACGATTACATGATTGAAAGATATTGCAAACCGCAGTTCGTGCTACACTAATCGCAGCACTGAAACCCGCAACTACCCATTTATTACGTGGAGATTTTTTTCCTATTCAAACAAATTGTATTTTCCATAATTTTGCATAGTGGCTAATACTCTTCTAGCACCTATGCTCCCCGAAACCACCAGCAGCTCACCTCTTATCGTGCAGTTGCACTCTCTTGAGGAGGAATCCGGACTGGAAGAGGAAGAGAGCAGTTATGAAGACTGTGATGGAGAGGAGGAGGGAGAGGGTGGGGAAGAGACGAGAGGGAGTGGGGGTAGAGGAGGAGGTGGAGGAGGGCATGGTAGGGGAAGAGGTGGGGACAGTAGATGGAGATTGAGGAGACACTTTGGACGATCGAGGCATCTGCAATTGAGGCTTCTGATTCACAAGACAATAAGTTCTGGAAAAAAATCAAAGCCAATTTTCGGGCTTCACATGTTGAACTTCAGAGCCCGAGATCATTAACGTTTAATGTTGTGAACATACTCAAACAAATTCAAGAAAAAACTCATTTACACTCACACTCCTAGTTTCACCTACTCAACTTCATATGTATGAACCGCGGATAAACAATAACTGGAAAATTGCCGTACGAAACAAATCCACCACTCACCTCTCTAGTTATCGCCGAGGACTCTCTTCGCAGTGGCCAGTAGCCTGACGAAGTCGGTTTCTTCACCACGCTTTCCGCCTCGAGGCTGCAATGCGAAGATGAACGGTTAGACACGCAGTCTAACTCGCAAGTTTTCGTTTCAGCAATGCTACATGATCAGATTGCGACAAAAAACTAATTCACTCTCGTTTTCAAAACTCAAAGACAAAGTTCAGTACGCATTCACAATCAGTATCAGAGTTTCACCTATACTACATTGCCTAGTAGGACTGTCCTTCAACAATGACAGTGACTTATCCTTCATCAAAAACAACCTTTCTTCGTTCAAATTTAGAACTTCTTCGTTGTTATACATTCTCAGTATCACACAAACTACATTTCACTAATTTCAATGGGAATGATCAATAACTCGAACGTGCTTTAACATTAGAGAAAAGACAAAGGACAACTCACATGTTTGGGTGCCTTCTTCTCCTCCTTCTTCGGTTCTTCCTTGGGAAGGGACGGAGACGGCTGCGGAGTCTTCTTGCCCTCGGGCTGCAAATGAATCTCATTCATTTTCTACCGATGAAATAAGTTAGTAGACCATCGTTTGCATAATTATCCACAGAATAAGCTAATCGGATCGGCATTCTACTCTGGCAACCTGATGATTCCAGGATACGGCGGCATCGAATAATGCTGAGAACCCGGAATCTTCGATTTTGCTGACTGCTTTCGGAGAATACAAAATATGAACACACCTTCTTCTCAACCTTCTTCGGAGGAGTCTTCTTGGACTCTTTCTTCTCTTCTTTCACTTCTTTCTTAACTTCTTCCTTCTTTTCCTCCTCCTTCTTCTCTTCTACTTTCTCTTCCTTTTCCACTTCTTTCTCCTCCTTTACCTCTTCCTTAACCTCCTTCTTCACTTCTTCTTTCTGTTCTTCCTCTTCCTTCTTCTCCTCTACTTTCTCTTCTTCTTCTTTCACTTCTTCTTTCACTTCCTTCTTCACTTCAACTTTCTTCTGCTCTTTCTTCACTGGTTCTTGCTTGACTTTCTTGGCAGGAGGATTCTGAAAATACTAAATTGAATGAAAATTCAGCAAAAACCGGAATTCCCTAGTCAGAAACGTAGCGATGATTTGTCTTCATTTGCCACTGTCAAATTTACACCCGATCGATATGCTACCGTACCTTCTCTTTCCTCTTGGGACTGATCTTCCTCTTGACGGGAGTCTTCTTTTCTTCTTCCTTCTCCTCCTCCTCCTCTTCTTCTTCTTCTTCTTCTACTTCTTCTTCACTCTCTCCTTCTTTCCTTCTCTCTTCCTCTCTCGCCGCTACTTCCAATGAAAGGCGAAGTGCTTGTTCGAGTTCCTACAATAGCAACGATTGTACCTTACTCCGGTCCGATATATGTTTCAATATGCCTATGAATGCCTCATCTGAGAATTGGTGTTCAGAAGAGTTAGAGTTTGAGGAGTGAGGCACGAATCAAACAAAACTAATCGAACTCGACTTCCCCTAGATTTCTCAGAAAACATAAAACCGTACTTATCAATTACCACAGTGACCTACCAATCAATAAATCAATAAATGGATACCGTACCCTCTTGATCGCTGCGTCCTCGTCGGATATATCGAATCTCTGCCGCAGACTTCTTCTCTTTCCCTCTCCTCCTTCTTTCGATGCCGATTCTCCTCCCTTCATTCACGGTCCAGCCACAGACGACGTGTGGTGTGTGCACTGAGTGCGCTTCGGATTACGACCTATCTCATCTCTCGTCGTGGCAGAGAAACGACGATGAATCACACATACAACATCGATATGCACTTGAGGATACTGTACCTCGTGGGAGTGGTTGGGGAACATCGATTGACGAGATGTTGATTGGTAATACTTTATCATCACTGAAGGATCAAGCAGAATACATCACACTTCGAGCAGGATCAATAATTGACTTAGAATTGACAAGAGAGTACGGTAAAAGATCATAAATCGATTCATACCACATTGAAACGAGCAATATTTGTGAAGATTGAAAGAGGGAAGGGACATAAAATGGCTGGGTGATAATGGAAAGAGGGCGAAACCAGCAAAAAATGGGGAGGTTGAGGAGTAACTTCTAACTCGAGGCAAATTTGATAGATAAGGGAGCAGTCAATCCATGAGTTAGCCTTGTACATTGGTTGAGGTATCGGGTTGCGAGAGCCTATTAGACCATCCTTCAAAATATGTTCTGAGAACCAATCAATATTACAAAATTAATAAGGATGAAACAGTATTGATTTACAGGCGGATAATAGAGTGAGAACCTGTCGGTCCACCTCACAGAATAGAAATATGAAATTGAATTATTATAGATAGATACTCCTATTATTGCTCCTTCTTTACTTCTTTCCTGGGGGATTCCTTCCTGGGGGAGGTCATTTCCTTCTTGGGGGAGGCGAGGGACAATCTCTCCTTGAGCTTCTTCAACTTCAATCGATTTCCCTTGCTGGCAGGTCGCACTAATCGATTAACTTTGAATTCGGCGGATGAAGTGGAGGGGCGAGTGGGAAGGAGAGGCGTCTTGTTGTGCACGTTCAGCAGAGTGTGCGCTGCAACGAGATCAAAGATCAACTTCCATATATTTTTGCCATACGAACGAATGATTTATTTTTGAGAGCAATGATCAACGACTGCCAGAATAACCCACCCAGGCTTTAGTATCGCTATCGAAACATAAATCACGTATAAACTTTGATTCTAAAAATCGCCATCAGATTGCCAGAAATCCCGGGATCATTTTTTTTCAAAAAGGATATTTTCCCAACATCAACTGTCAGCTCAAATCAGACCGGCATTAGTAGCAAGCTCGAAACACTGACCACCCATCTGAACTTGATGTTTTTTTTGTTCAAAGAAAGATCATCGATTCCTGAATAATTTCTAAAATTACTCACCAACAAATACGCACGAGGGCGAGTAGACGACGCGGCCCGCTCTGTTGTAGACTACCTGAAAACAAATCTAATTGCTCTGCTAAAACATCATTCTTTCCATCCAGGACCAATTCGAATAAAACTTGCGTACCTTCGCCTCTTCCTTCTCATGCCTATCGTCGAAGAGTCCCACTCGATTGGACATCCGACCGTAGAACACCTGCAACATAATCGATAATACCACCCTACCGTAATCTAATCAGTTCTCGATCAAACCCTCTACCGTACCTCCGAGTCATCGTCCTTGCTTCCCTCTACCACAGTCTCCTTCATCCTCTTCTTGTACTTGGAGATCGCATCCGAGTCCAGCTCGAGGGACTGCAAATTAATTGTTTTGGTTATTCTCAGGAGGGGGCGCTTACATCCATTGGCATAACGAATCTGATCAACACTAGTAATATTTTGGAAACCACAATCATCCTTTCCTAGCAATAACGATTTAATGATTTATTTTAGAACCCTCCCTACACAAGGCATTGAATTTGGCCCCAACCACCCTCTCCCACTCACCGATATATGCCCGTCAGTCTTCCTCTTCTTCTTGATCCTCCTCTCTTCCTTCTCATCTTCTCCTCTAACGGGCGTTCCTTCCAACTTGCTCGTCAGATTCAGTCTCGCCCTCGATTTCTTCTCTCCCTTGTCTCGATTCGCCGAGAGGAACTCTTCCCGAGTCGTCGGCTTGATGTCCTAGAAGAAAAATAATTGTTTTTTATTGCTCTGAAAAAGACATCTATTGACTGAACCAATCAGAGCAAAATAAGTAGTGAGATCGAAACTGAAACCTTCTATTGAACTCGGAAATCGAAATCGAATGGTTTCTTTTTTTTCTGAAGACTGATCGCAAGCCGCTCAATCACTAATCTCCCATGCCCTCTCCACTCACCCTGAACAATGCAGTTCCATTCCTCAACGACGTCCTTCTCTCTCCCTCGTCTCTCACTCTCGATCGAAGAGAAGACGAGACGCAGCCCGTGAGAGCCGGAGAGTCCGCTGCTGCAAGAGAAGAATGAGGCGTTGGCAAGGTCATGAACTTGGAATTTGCAAGTATCTCTCATGTTTCACAGTCATCCCAAAAGTTCATATTTATTCTCCGGTTGATGCATTCATGCCTGCTACTAACAATACCACTATTTTCAATCACTCTCTCTCCCCGAATTATTCAAACCTAAAATCATCACTCTGTCTGGTTGTAAAATATTGTTGTTTGCTCAAATCGTTCGCGTTTCACCACCCTTCCAAAAGCCCCTAGTTCATCCTCTTTCAATGCACCTCTCACGATCGTACATCAATCCCCTCACCATTCTTGACGATCTCCGCCAGTTTGTCTCCTCTCGTCGACTTCCTCGTCTTCATCTTCTCCATCGGAGTCTGCTTCACTACTGCCTGCAGTGAGGGAATGAGATTGATCTTTGATCCCTTTGATCCTGATTCTTTTTTTTCTTTCGCATATTTTTCAGGTTTCATCGTCTCTCCAAATTCACACCATTCTTCTCTCTAGGATTGTAGCTTTCCATCCGTCGAAAATCAACATTTTATACGTCACAACTACTGTTTCACTGCTTGATCAAAGTCTTCCTCTCTTATAGTCATTGATAGTTGACTAAGACGCGCCTCAACACTCCTTAATTTTACCGTTTAAGACCACCTTCCTCACCTTGATATCATCCTTCATCTGACTCCTCGTCTTCCTTCCCTCATCTCTCTCTTCTCCTCCATTCTTCTCATCCGGAGTCTCGGGCACGAAGACACGACGCGCACGAGGACGACGCTCTTCTGCAGCATTTATTTATATATTTATGCGATTTCACGAGTAGAAACGCGGTACAATAGGAAATATTAATATTAAGTTCAATGAAACGTCGTAGAATAACAGGTAATGAGGGGATGTGGGATCACTCAGGGAAACTGGTCAGTATTCCGGATTTTACTACTAGCCTTGCCGCTCTGGGGAAGAAACTGTGGTGTCTGTAGTTAGAGGGGGAGACA
>LS516524.1:69982-86021 GCA_900490845.1 Pristionchus japonicus | reverse complement strand
CTTATAAATCTAGGAGCTACCGAATTTTCAGTAATGAAGCGGCACGTACGACACCAAATAAATAAAAGCGTACCCTCTTGACTCCATAGTCCTTCGTGAAGTCTGTGACGCGGCCTCTTCTGCAATTTTAATTAATGTGTTTCGGAGTAAAATCACCAGTTATCCCTGTCCAACCGCTGGCACTGACTACGTATTATCCTTGCAACCCCAGCCTCCTAGGTATAATTTTCTTTCTTTTTTCCACAGCAACTCGTGCAAGCATTACAGCCGACAAGCCGGAAAAGTTAAAGTATTCTCAGTGACTCACTTCCTCTTGCCAATGGCCTCCTCCAAATCCTCACTGTAAGTTGCCTGGAAGGTGACCAGACGGGCCGGCTTCACTTGAATCACGCCCGTTTTCTGCAATGGACATTTTGCGTTTCATCGGCCCTATAAATTTCTGAGATCAAAGGCATGACAATGTGTTACGGACCGCTTAGAGAGAAAAAAAAACATACAAAAGAATTCCTTTGGAAGCGACGACATACCTTGTTGACCAGGGCGATGGCATAATCCGTATCGGCCTCATCATTAATAACCTCCCTTCCCACCTCGAAGACGGATGAGCAATGGGTCGCCTGTAGAGTCAGGGTTTCATCGCATTGGTATAACACAGAGTTTTCGATCGCTAGCATTATTTGCGATTAGTGGAGTGGAAAAAACTCAATATCTCGAGGTTTCACCGCATTATAATATTCCTCTGTTCCCTATCACTAACATTAGCACGTCCACTCGGTTCAAAATCAATAACTCACATAATCGACCACCGTATACGCCTTCTCCTCGGCGTTTACACTGTGCTCCTCCAGCGTCAATTCATGCACTTTTCTCGGCTTATTGTGAGGAAAGAAGGCGACGACATCAGTAGTTTCGCGTCGAGACTTCTTCGGACGAGACGCCATCTAAGGATTACTGTAGAGCAGCGGGGATCGATTCGATTTCAGATACGATGAGTCGAATAGAACGACACAACATCCATTTCTACACAAAAACCGATTTAAAGCAGAAATTCGTTTATCAGTCGCAAATTATAGCCTAGAAGTCACCAATGAGCAGCAAAATTTGACGAGGTCTTATGAAATCACCATCACGATTCGATAGATCACATAATGTAATTGTTGGCCGAAAAAAATGAAAAAAAGAGTACAATAAATAAAATCTACTGCATTATTATGCTAGATATGGCTAGAGACGAATATTTTACAGACAATATTATCCATTTAAAAGTGAGAAAGGCGGCAGTGTAGAGGTAAAAAGAGATCCAGGAAATGCAGGAAATCATCATTAGCAAAAACCTTGGTATTTACAGTATTCAACATCGGTAGGGCAAGTTTGTGTTAGTGGTGGATAACTTCTACTGATAAAAGCAAAAAATTCGATTAGATCGTACAATTCAGTTGGTCCTACTGGGACCAGGCTGCGATGACATGGGATGAGGATGGTGTCTACTTCCTCCTGCCTTCCCTCCTCGAGGCATGGCCCTTCCTCGGTGGGCAGGAGAGGAGACTAGATGGGAGGGGATACGGACTGTTGTCTGATGATGGGAAGATGAGGAGGTTGAGGGGTGAGAGGAGGAATGGGAATGGGAAGGATGGGGTTGGGAATGGACGAAATGGGAGGAGTGATGCATTGGTTGGTGTTGGAGATGGACGACTGGTCCAGGAAGATGGCCCAGTCCCATTTGAGAAAGCGCCTGCAATCACAGTTCAGTTAACAGATGGAGAGATGCTGCAACCCTAATCTGCTGCTCTTAATGTCCTTACTCCATCAACTAGTACACTCACATGGGAAGAGAGCGGGATGGGCTTTCCAATCTGAATCACTTGCGCCTCCTCTCCCGATTCCAATCGAGCTGAGTACTCCTGCTGATTCGACGTCGACGGAATACCCTCGGCTGCAAAAAAAAAAACATATAATTATTTCAACGGCCTTCCATTGAGAATACTATATCAGACCTCTATAAGTGTACGAGATAACACACAAATTCAACAATCATAAAATGGAATACGTTTAGTCCGATCACCGATCATCATATCAACTCGAAACCAGTACTTACTGAGTATGGCGCCTCCCTTGATCAGCTGGCCCATCGACGCGCCGTCTCGCACGATCTGCAATTAGATTTTTTTTTCAGTTGTAGGAGAAGAAAAATTAAACCTGTGGCGGACACCACGCTTATTACAACATCACGTAGCACCAAATCAACTCCCTCGAAATCATTTAAAATAGGTTAGTGCACAAATGACCGTGTTCATTACTGAACTTCTTATCCAAACCATTGATATAGCAACATCACGTAGCACCAACCCACTACTTCTTATTCATTCCAAAGAGTGAAATACCGCTACAATTCTGTCATGAGTCCCAAAAACCTCACCTGCACGACCTGTGCCTGTCCCCCTCCTCCTCCTCCCTTGTTCATCTCCGTCTTCGGCCTTGGCTGGACGCCCGTCCGAGGGATGATGTCGATGAGGAAGTCCATGTGCTCGTGACGAGTTGACGCCGTAGCCACGTCCATCTCAATTGGAATTGTTGGTAAGAAAATTGTTCGCAATGAAACCCTCGTATTTTTTTTTTATTAATTCAGATCAAACAGATCGTATAATTAAGCAAAGCGATTTTGCAAACGTTTGTGAAGATACTGCATACCAAATCTACCTGCATTACGCGCCTAAATTTCTTGATTATTACATATTCCAATCGGTTTTTTGTAACGCCATCTTCTAATTGCACTAGTAGCAAATTTTGATTATTATCAAACTATCGCCACCCCAATCTCCCTGCTCTTTGCTATTTTTGACATTCCGATTTTTCTTTTGGAGTATCTTGATTCGGCAAATGATACATTGAACTTGAATTTTAGCTGCCCTTCCCCCTCTCCTCACCTTCTGCAACGTCTTCCTCTTTGCCTCCTCGGTCACTTCCCACGATCGGAGTGTCAACTCCTCGATGAACATCTCCGATGCGACCGACAGGAGGAGGGGTGCGTCCGCTGCGATCATCTGTAATAGTTCGCTTATTATTGATTAATTAATTAATTAACGTCCGAATTCAAGATACAAAATTCTCAGGAAATGTTTGGGGCAATTAGATAGAGATTTAGACAATCAGTGAGCAAGTCAACATCTCTCCAGACAGTCAATACTTTTTCAGGAAAGGATGAAGCTTAATAGTAACTGTAAATTGGTGTATTCGAAATTGTAATTCAATGAGCAAATATAAAATGAAATACCTGTTTCTGGACATTCTCGTCGATCTTCATGATCTTCTTCACGCGCGCGAGAGGAAGGACCTGAGGATTAATATTTTTCTCCATTGGATGATCGGTTCAAAATAATGATCATCGAATGCGGAAGCTTCTAAACCAATCTGGTTTCGACGGATTTAATTTAATGGCTTGCTATCTACGAAGAAACTAACAACATCCCCTATTGGTTCCCGACTACACCATCCCTCGAACCCTCTACTCACCTGGTTCCTACTCGCTTCCCTCAGATACTTGACCGACATCTTCTCCACTCTCGCCTTCTGCATCGGCCAGAACTCGCGGATCATCTTCTTCATGTTGTACGTATCCGGCTGTGAATTGCTTTTAATCACCATTTTCTTTCTCATTCGTCAACTTTCCATCCTTTACCGCAAAAAAATATGACCTATACTTTGCTTTACTGTTCTTTTCTTTCTCGAAAGTCTATTTTTCAAATCATGCAGATCAAAGCTTCACCTTGTACTTCTTCTCAACGATGGGCATCATCTTCCCTCCTCCTCCTCCCTCTCCCTCCCTCTTGACATCCTTCCCCTCTCCCTCCATTCCCTCCATCACTTCTTCCAGAGGGAACTCTTCTCCTTCTCCTTCCATCATCTCCAACTCTTCCTCTCCTCCATTGGCCACTCTCATCGGCATCATCTCAATGTAGTGAGGGGAGGAGGGCTGAGAGTCCTCTGGAGGAGGAAGACCATCTCGGGATGTAGATGGACCCTGAAAGGACGATTCATCTCTCCAATCAGGAATCCTTTCCTTCCTCAATTTCCGGTCTAGTTTTTTTTCTGTCAGGAGTCTTTCTCTATTCTCTATCAATCTCAATACATCTGGCTAGCCCGAGCAGCTAGACCAAGCCCAGAAATCAAAAAGGCACAAGAACAACGTCATGATAAGCCGGCTACTCTCAGTTTCTCGAGGACATCATAGATACTAAGCCGAGAGTGTAGAGAATGGAGAAATGGAGAGGCGGTAGAGAGGAAGAAAAGGGATTGTCATGGCGACTAGTACACTCACTTGGAAACCCTCCCTCAACACATGCGTTTCATGGGTCTCTCATACTCGTTGATAACGACGTTACTCGCTTCTCTTGCTTACTCTTTCCCTCATTCTCTCCATCATTGCAGGTAACAATGGAAGAGGAACTGGCAGTCAATTCCTCTCACGCTTTCTCTCTCTGTCAATACCTCGCGTATTCCCGTGGGGAACGAGCTTCCAGAGTGGAGACAGTCAAAGATGCCATCGCACAACAGTAAATATATTAATTAAAAATTAAAAATTAAACTAGAGCTATCAGGACTAAAAAGATCAAGGAAGCTCACTATACCAAAGATGAGGTCAAAAGATTACTCGAAACGACGAGTAATCTAGTTGAAATTGAAATGAATAATGAGCTTATCAATATCTCACACAACACTTTCCTGCTTCTACGTCAATTGATGAAGCAGGTGGAGATATTTGAGTAGTCGCTCAACTATTCACTCACTTTCAGGCAGAAGAGAGTAATGCAACACTCAAGATGAACTTATCTGAGATTCAGAATATTGAACTATTGAAAGCAGTAGCTCAATTCGAGAGAGAAATTCATGATAAGAAAGCTGAGAGAACCGCAACCATTCTCAAGGTAAAAATAGAGCGTGAGAAAATTGCAAAATATTTTTAGGACCCATCGCTACTCGATGAATCCATTAAAAACCTATCCTCTGACTTCGTATCCGAATTCTATCGCAACGATCTAATTAATCTGTCGCATGCTCTACAGAAAAGTAGCTTGGAACGTAAGATAATATATTTTCGGCAAATAATATATTCGTATAATGCAGATAACAGTTCCGTCAATGCATTGAAGCAAAGAATGATGAGTACTGAAGAGCAGTTGGCGAATGAGACAAAGATCAGAAACCAGGAACATAAGCGAATCAGTGACATGGAGAAAGCGCATCTTGAAATGGAGCAAAAGATGCGAGATATATCCGATCAGGTAAACTTGATGGCGAAGAGCCTTTACCACAATTATATTACAGTTGGCACTCAAAGAAGCTGAATTGGAGAAGAAATTCCAAAGCACCAACACTTACTTGAATATGCAAAAGATTCTGCAGAGCAAGAACGCAATTATTCAGAGGATGCGAGCAGGAAAAGCGAACGAGGATGACATCGGGGCTTCCGATTAACTAACGAGCATGAATAAACTAATATATAACAAGCCATATATCAAGAAAGTAGTAACTAACCCGTCAAAGTCGAATCACTCACTTGTGTATGGTGGTTTGGTGGTGGATGTGAGTAGAAGGACGGCTGACTGCTGTGATGCCCACTTGTCGATGGCCTGTCGCCCGAATACATCGTAGACAACGACGTACAAACGCGAGTAAAGGAGTTGCTCCAAGTGCACAGAGGTACCGGCGAGATTACTGTCGGCTATGTTTCCGATCAACACCGACCTAAAAAGCGGATAAAAGTTTAATATTATTTTTAGAAGCTTGGCTATTTTTCTTTACAAATTCTCTTATTGATTGAACAAAACAAATGCTTTTGAATAATTAAATATGTATAAATACCAAAAACAAGTTCATATAAGCAAGATATTGGCTTACAAACTTGAGAGCCAGGATTTCGCGTAGTGTGCCTACCCCTTCTTCAGCCTGGCTCTCGGGTGAGTTTCCCGACGTCTTTGGTGATTCATCCCTTCGCTTGCCTTATCATCGCTTTGTTCCGCTCATTTTCGTTATCCAGTAATACTACAGAGCTCGCTCAATGGCTCTCGGTCGTCTCCCCGCCTGTGTGATCGATAATGGAACCGGGTGAGCCCTTAATCCCTTACTTTCTTCATCGATCTATTGCTCGATTCTGATTTGAATTCTTATTTTTCCAGATACACAAAGCTGGGATACGCTGCGAACAGTGAGCCGCAGTTCATCATCCCTTCAGGTATTTATTTCTTGGTTCTGGAGATCTTTATCGATTGATTCCTCAGCGATTGCCGTGAAAGAGAAGGGAGCGAGCTCTCATTCGTCGTCTCTTCGTACTGGATCAACAGTGGGAAAGATCGACGATCTTGACTTCTTCATTGGAGATGAAGCATTCGCTCCGACTGCATCCAATTACTCCGTCAAGGTGGGATAGCTAATGAACCAGCCTTCTCAAATTTCATATTTCCTTTCTTTGGCAAATGAATATTTCAGTATCCGATTCGACACGGAATCGTGGAAGACTGGGACCTAATGGAGCGATTCTGGGAGCAGTGCATCTTCAAGTATTTGAGAGCCGAGCCTGAGGATCACTACTTCTTGCTGGTATGGAGATTTTTTTATTTTAGGTGAATGAGAGAAACAAGATAATGATTTGAATAAATTACTTTTCATCGAAATAGCTTTATGAAGAGTATACTCCGATGTGAAAATATCCAGTGAATTAATTTTAGACTGAGCCTCCCCTCAACACTCCCGAGAATCGCGAGTTCACAGCAGAGATCATGTTCGAGTCATTCAACGTTCCCGGACTCTATATCGCTGTGCAAGTGAGCCATTTCATCTTCTGATAATGAGAACACCAGTCAAAACCTTCATTGCTCTCAAGAGTTAAAAAAGATTTTATCCTGAAGGTCTAAAATCTGATTCTAATCGCAGGCAGTGCTCGCTCTTGCAGCCAGTTGGGGCGGTCGTGCTGCTGATCAGAGATCACTCACTGGAATGGTACGGTATTTAGGATTACGGTATCCACATTGTGTAATCTGATTTCCTCACTATCTTATCGATGTAATCATTGATATGAAAAAAAGCTGGGACAGATCACCTGCTTTTCCCTACTTGGTATGCAGTGGTACGGAGACCCTCTTCGAAAACAAAAATATTCAGGATCAGAAATATATCGGTTTCGGACTTGCTCTGGATGGTGTTAAGTGGTACACGACCCGTTTTCGAAAACAAATACGAGCATCAACAATTTATTTTTCTAGGTAGTGGACAGTGGTGACGGCGTGACTCACTGCATTCCCGTCGCAGAGGGATACGTCATTGGATCCTGCATCAAGCACATCCCTATCGGTATCCATTCTACTGTATTTATATTTTCAATGAAACGTAATCGGAAATTTCGAAAGTACTGTGAATGCGGACTGTAGCATTAAAAATATTTATAAGTTGATCTTTGATCTTTGCAGCGGGTCGTGACATCACGTACTTCATCCAGAGTTTACTGAGAGACAGGGAATCGGCCATCCCAGCAGAGCAGAGCTACGAAGTCGCAAAGGCTATCAAGGTCAGTGCGAGAATGTATTATTGAAGCTCAAATGTTATTGAATGTTGTTTGACATATTTTATTTCAACTCTTTATCACATATTGGAACAATCGCTGTTGTTCCCTTGATAGACCGTTTTCGAAACCTGAAGCCAATAGGGGTTTGATCTTTGAAACGAAACGAGAAATATCTCGAATATTCGTCAGGAGAAGTACTCGTACGTGTGTCCGGACATCCTCAAGGAGTTCACGAGATACGATACGGATGGATCCAAGTGGATGAAGGTATGATATTAATTTGTTTAATTATGTTTTAATGTTTTAAATCATGATTATGACAAACAACAGTTACTCAATTATGCTAGAATACAGTGCGAGATGTACGATGGAAAAGTGAAATAGTTAGTTTGATTGTTTTATTACAAGAACCTGGCTTGCAGACATACGAGGGCATCAACAACATCACGAAGAAGCCGTTCGTCGTGGACGTCGGATACGAGAGATTCCTCGGCCCCGAGATATTCTTCCATCCTGAGGTTTGTTGAGGAGTTCACTTTTCAAAGGATTGGTAGAATGGTATGCACAAGTTCGGGATATTTTGCATGCCAATTGTTTTGTTACCGAAATGGGTCATGGCTGCTGATTTTCGATGGCGAATGATGGTTGTGATTTGAATCCACTCTATAGAATTTCTTCAAAACATTTTTTTCAATGTTCAGAACTTGTCGATTTCACGTAACCGAACCACCTCAAGAGTACTGATGTGCGATGTCCATGATATTCCGTACAATACCATTACGATAAATCTCTCTTCCAGTTCGCGAACGCAGACTACACGACTCCGATCTCGGAGGTAGTGGACGACGTCATTCAGCAGTGTCCCATCGACGTGAGGAGAGGACTCTACGAGAATATCGTGCTGTCGGGAGGATCGACTATGTTCAAGGTGAGCTGAGCTATGTGGTTGTGAAAAATCTCAGTGAACTTTTGTCATGGTTTGTTGGATTTTCAGTGAGTAGAGAATAACCGTATTTTTTGAGTAGAGCAATCGTAGGTTGGTCATTATTTAAATAAAAATCTATTCGCCTCTGAGAAGAGAAAGGGGAATTGGTGATTTTGAAACGTGCACGGTTGAAGTTACGAAGAGCAGCTAAAGACTTTGAATTTTCGGGATAGCTGATAGATATTCTGCAGTTCGCTTTCTTAAAAAAACAAATTATTGGAAATGTGGTCAAGACGTGTTATGCGATTAGTGAGCTTCGCAGCTTGACCAGCTGGAGTTTCAGAGGGTTGTGAAGAGCCAAATATTTCACTAGGTTGCAATGGTTGTTCTTTCACAGATAAAATAAATAAATATAATATTTCTTCAGGACTTCTCTCGTCGAATGCAGCGAGACGTGAAGAAGCTAGTCGATTATCGATTGAGTGCATCCGAAGCCATCGCGGGAGGCAATCTCAAGGTACCGTACCCCTGATTATTGATTTTCTTTGATTAAATTTTGGTCCCTCATATTCGTTTCCAAGCATTTCTGCTTAAAATGACAGCCTCTTGGTATCGGCGTAGCTTGCATCCTCTCAGGCTCTCTGTATCTCTTGGCGATTAGTGCTGTCTTGTTCATTTTACAACAGTTTGATGGGCATTCTTTTGCGATGCTTCAATCACTGACGCGTGGAAGTAAAGCGATAAAAGTAATGAGCGCACTGGAGAAATGTACAATCGCGGCCTAACTCGTGGTTTGATTCAGAATTGATCAGGATGACATCGAGGATACTGTAAATAGACAATCGCTAATCGATAATATTGCAGCCGAAGCCGATCGACGTGCAAGTGATCTCTCACAAGATGCAGAGATACGCAGTCTGGTTCGGAGGATCCATGCTCGCATCCACCGTATGTTTACTGTTTCAGCCACCGTTTATCATTTGACTTGCTTTAGCAGGAATGGAAAGGTATAGCAGTAGTAATGGAATCTTCTGTGAGAATCCCCTGTGTGTTTACTGGTTCAGAGATTCTTTATCAGTTGATTCTATTGAAAGGGATGATGGAAGTGCAATAGGAGATATTGTACAATATTTATATTTAGTAGTAGGGGTTGTAGTAGCAGGATCCGTTTTCAGAATGCTCGTTGAAAACGGTATGTTGTTAGGCGTAGGTAGCTCTGAAAAGACGTTCTTTGTCTTTCAAAGGCGATATGAATAGCACCTCATCATGAGTAGTTCGAGGAATCTAGAGGCATCGACGCCATTACTGAGATCGAGGTTTCTCAGGCTAACTGTGACATTCTGGATGGGTCTGAGCTTCATAGATGAAGATTGGTGATTAGAACTAAAGAGAAGACTGTCGATCTTGAGATCCGTATTGTGGATATTTTTCCCCTTGATGGTGAGAGTCCCGAGTTGGAGAGTTCCAATCGATATGGTCGAGTTGTGCATATTGCCCATCTCGATGACTCCATTCACAATATCAAGGGAATCAACGGTGACGGTAGCATTGTGGATGTTCTTAGCCTCGAGATTCCCACACTCCATACGGAGAGAACGGATGTTGACGTGGGTGTTGTGCATATTGGATGCTTCCAGCTTGGAATTACGAAGGAGAAGATGGTCAACGGAGTAGATTCCATTGTGATTGTTCGAGATTTCGATGAACTGATCAGTCAGATTGAGACCATCGATTGTTACCCGATCGTTGTGCATGTTTTTGACCTTGGACTTGGTCATTTTCTTCGGTTCATAGGTGACCTGAAACGTAGAAGTGATTGGGTTTCATGAGTGGATTGTGACCTGTACATCAGCCATGGGTGCTCCATAGTTAGGGAGAATGGGGACATTTACCGGTGGTGCTTCCTGGAATATTTCACAATCACCTCTTCACGTCAATAGAAATGCCTCACAGTGACGGGTGGATGGAGGGAGTAGGGAGGCGGAGCTTCACCAAAAGCGGGTGGTGGACCGGCCTTCTCCATCTAGAAACGATGCTTGTAATTTCTAGAACGTAATTTGATAGGAAAGGAGAGAGAATGGCGCGGGAGCTCCATAGTAACGGGTTGTATTTGCGTTTCGCCGCTCTCTTATCGAGTGAGTCAGAAGAGAGAAATAGAGAGAGAGATAGAGCTTACGCGGGTTACGTGAGTCACCCAACAGTTATTTCGTAATGAAAAATGGCACAATTGGTATTCAGCGTCTTTTCCAGCTCACAATTACGGAAATTCAATATAATAAAAATTATGAGAACAATTGCGTAATTGCAGGCTGAATTCTACCAAGTCGCTCACTCGAAGGCGGAATACATGGAGAGAGGACCGTCCATCTGCAGACACAATCCCGTATTCGGACAGATGATGTAGATCAATCGATACGATCAATCGACAATCGATCGATATCCAAAGAATCATTCCCTCTCGCTGCTTCTCACCACTGCCTGTTGTTTCCCCTTCTGTTGATCTGACAATCAATCGATCAATCAATAACCTAGTCGATCGATATTTCGCCCCTGCGTGTTCCCCTCTCTGCTTTATCGATCGATTGACACGAGGCAGTAATTCACTTCGCATGTTTATACTCTCTCTTAGCATCTTTGTCCTCGATTCCATCTGGATCGAATGTGATATACATTGTGCATACCACAGTCTACTGTATCCACTCTCAGTGCCCTTATCCGCCTGCTTTTGTGCTAATTTTAAGATATGTTTAATAATAAATTATTATGCATTTTGATTTCTTCGTTCGTTGGATTTGAAGGCAAGCAGTTAGTGCTGTAGCGATATCGAGAAGTCAGGTGAAGGAAACGGTTATCGGCTTAGAGATACGGTAGGTATCGATCGGTTGCAGGATGGAAGAGCTGTCGATAGTGAAGTTGCCTCCAGACGAGTACACTCAGACGGGATCGGGCAATAAGATCTTCAAGAATGCATCCATCTTCGGCAGTCAGAACATCGTCATCCACGGAAAGGTGGGTGACAGTGAGATGGAGATCTCCGTAACTTGGTTGATTTGAGTTGCGGAGTTCTGCCAAGAGTGTTGCATTCCTCAATGGTGCGATATGCTGAGCCCAAATAGCATTAGTTTAAACGAAAATACAACTGATGAAGACGTCCAGGAATGGAAATTGTTGAATTATTAAAATTAATTATGATTTTGTTGCAGTCGATTCTGATGCGTGATTGCATGCTGCGAGGGGATCTGACTGGCATCAGAATGGGCAAGTATTGCTATATCGGAGAGAGGAGTCTCATACGGGCGAGCCATCGAAAATTCTCCAAGGTGAGGTTGTGTTTCACTATGTGTTTGTTAGGCTTGGATACTTGGCCTTTTTATAGTAATCTCCTGCTCAACTTGCATCACCCTATACTGATCGCCTGAATAGAGAAAGCAGGAAGAGTGATTATCGATTGGTTTCCGTACCCCTACCGTAATTCTCTTCCACTCAGGGCGCGACGATGTTCCCGATGCACATCGGCGACTTCGTTATTGTCGAGGAAGACTGCGTGCTGGTGGCCGCGCAGATTGGTGAGAGACCGGGAAAGAAAGAAGCAGATGAAGATGCGTTTCACTATGTGTCCATTGGCTAATGATCCCTGAGCAACTCAATCTCTCTTCTGAGTGCTCTTAAAAAATTCAAATTATTTATCCTTGAGTATTATGTGAGCTAATCCGTTGGGTGCATCACTCCTCCCCACACAGCCTGGCACCCCCCATTCGTGCTAGGAGGGGGAAGGGTAGAGGGTAAGGGGACATTCCACTGCAATCAGACGCCCTCCTTATCGTACCCCTCAAGGGCAGAAGGGAGAGAGAAGTGGGCGAGGATTATATGGGAAGGTCATCTGATGATAGGAGATCAGTTAGTCGTTGATACAGATGTAGAAGGTGATCAAAGATCACTGAATAATTTCAGTGGTTGATTTTGGACAGGCTATGGTTATTGGTGGAGATGTAGAAAGGTTTCAAGAAAAACTAGAAGCTAGTGGAATGATGCGAATCACTGTTTGAATTCAAAGAACGTAATGCAATAAATAAACATGCAGGTTCGTATACACACATCGGGAAGGGCGCGATCCTCGGCCGATCCTCCATCATCAAGGAGTGCTGCAAGTGAGTATTGATTGCTTGGAGGGAGGGTACGGTAGGAGATACGGTATCTATTGGCGAGAATCTACAGTTACTGACACCGATGGCGTGTTGCTTGTCCTGTGCTTCAAAGTCGTTCCAAAACATGCGGAACAGATGAGGATTCAATTTAGTTCTTAACTGTGTGGGAAAAATCTTATTGTTGAATTCTCCTTTGGCTACTGTAGTTTTCGATTGTGGAGAGGTTACGGTAGTGCTAATCGATTGTTCTCTCTGCAGAGTGGAGCCGGGCTCGGTGGTGCCCTCCGACTCGACATTCCCGCCATTCTCCGTGATCGCCGGCAATCCAGGTGAGCCTGAATCTCTTGGTTGGTTTGGGTTTCATGAAAGGCCTAAAAGCCGAGGAATCTTTGTGGAATTGATGAGTTTGCCGGAAAGTTTTGTTAAAATGAAACATTTACTTAACTTTGATCGCTGTTTATCGTAAGACAATATCTGTGAATGAGAAGCTTCTTGGCTGTTTTCTGCTCTATGGAGAGTTCAAATATTTAGGAATCTTTTAGGAATTGATTCGATCATGCTTGGTTGTTAAAATAATATTTGTCTGAACGCTGATTGTTGTTCATCGCACATCCCGTCACAATCAGTTGAGTTAGAACAGCCGGATGGTGTTGGGTTTCACGCTGGATGTAATAGGTCAAAGTTTTCCCGAAGATTGATAAGATGTCGGCCGACGCTATAAGATACAAATCTGCTAACGTAGTTTTCAATCGATAATCCATCTCATTGCAGCCCGAGTAGTCGGTCGAGTGCCCGAGTGCACGCAAGAGTTGATGTCTCAGGCAGCGAGGGAATTGTACGAGAGTCACGTCATCCAACGGTGATCCACCCCCCAATTATCGATCCATTCTGTAGATATCGATTGACCCTTCCCAGTTCGATGATTATTGTGAGAATTCCCGCCTTTGACCATAGAGAGAGACGAGGGCATAATAATGATAAGAGGCTAATCTCTTCCCTTCGCCCCTTCACTCTTCGTCCCCTGTCACTCCCTCTGTACGATTGCGACTCGTCGACGCTGATTAATTGAACATACTGATAACGATATTTATTGGCCCGAATTTTGTGATTATGTAGATAAAGAGCGAGTTCAAAGGATGAAGTGATGAGGAACAGCAGGGAATTGGAGTTGTGTGAAGGGAAAGTGATTGGAGGAGTTCTGTTTCATAGAGGGTGGATAAAAGGAGAATCTTGGGGTAACGTGATAGCGTTGTTAAAGCATAGGGAAATATTTTAAAATAATCAAATCTAACAGCCCTTCATAATTGCACAAAAAAGTTTGATCCAGTTCTATCCCCATCCCATCGGAATCGCATGGGCTCTTCTTGTTTTCTGTAAGTCTGTCATTCTATCTTGTTCCTCCTTTATTTTTAGAAGGACCCCTGGCTGCGATGAAGAAGAAGAACATCATTTTCTTCCCACTTTCCCTAGTCGATCTTTGGAGGGGCCAAAGTTGAGAACGGGTTTTGCTGCTAGTGCTCCCCTTGCATCAGCTTTCCTTTTTCCACGTGACTTTTACGGCGTTGTTCTCATGATTTCTAGTGATTAGTCATTCATTACTGTTCATTCGTTCTTTCAAAACTTCCTTGATTAGTAATAATTTATTGTATACACGAAAAGTACAGACAATGCCGATTCATAAAGTGATGGGTGCACCCGCACGATAGGTTGACTGAACGGACGGAGTGAGACAGACACTCAACTACGATCGCTCAGATTTCGACAATGAACAGAAAAGAGGTAGACTAGTCGATTAGATGAGGGGATACGAAGCCTTGGAGGCGATTCCACAGTGGTTGTTCTTGTTGCGAGCCATGCGAATGTAGCCGGCCTCTCCCCATCCGGGCCCCCAGCTGCAATATTGATTCGGTTAGGGTACTGTACGATACGGTAGAGTACGGTACCTGTTCTTGACGAGCCAATAGTCTCCGTGTTCCTCATCGGTACCGTATCCGACCAGGGTCACTCCGTGGTCGAGTCCTTCGGGAGAGCACTCGGGCTCGTAGTAGACTCCTGCAACGAAGGAGTGTGTATACTGTAGCGGAAGGGGATTATTGATCGATGGACCGCGCCGTATCGGTCATGTGAACCCTCTTGTTTGTCATTGCCCAATAGAGCGCCCGAGATGATAATGATAGGTATTGATAAGAGATTGGAATGGACAGGAAGAGAATGACCGACAAATTGACTCAATCATTTCAGCCTGTCAATCAATGAGATGGGGATACTGTAGTCTATCGAATACTGACTCTACCGTACCCTTCTTGTAGAGCTGGAAGGAGTGATGTCCGGCGTCGATGGCCACAGAGATGGGTCCGATCGTAGCGACGGCGGCCTGGAAAATCGATATTTTGTCTTTACCGTACTCCAAGATTACAGTAATCAATACCGTACCTTGAGTGCATCCTCATCTCCCTCGGGCAGGTCAACGTATCCAGAGTCATCGGCTCCGATGTGCTTCTTGTCGAAGTGGCACTTCATGTCCTGGCAATCAATCGATAATCCCCTATCTACCGTACTCTACCGTACCTTTCCCTTGTAGGGGTAGGAGTCCTCAGTATCGATTCCGTGGTTCTGCTTGACGTACTCGAACGCGAAGTCCATCAGACCTCCGTTGCATCCGTGGTTGCCGAACTGCAATCGATCGCTACTACCGTATCCTTCCGGGTCCTGGACGGATACCGTATCCTCAACCGTACCTTGGTGGAGCAATCGACGAGGTTCTGCTCGGACAGCTCGACCATCTCTCCGGCGGCGCGTGCGTGCTGACCCTCGAGGGCGGCGACCGCAGAGAACGCCCAGCACGATCCGCACATGCCCTGAATCAGGGAGGGTTACGGTAATCGATTATCGATTGATTATCCAATCAATCGATACCGTACCTGGTTCTTAACATGGGTGACGAGACCCTTGTCTCTCCAGTCGACCGAGTCGGGGACCGCGACGTTGTAGGGCACGAGGAAGCGGGTGGCGTTCGACTCGCGTCTGCATACGGTAGGGGTAGGGCGATCGATAACTGAGTGGATACGGTACCTGTCCATGAACGAGCGACGGAATCCATTGAGACGACGGTACTGGGAGAAGGGAAGATCGGCGATGTGGTTGAGACCGAGCTCGAACGACTTCTCCTTCTTGTTGTGGTCGTCGATTCTGCAATTTTTGTCATTTCAAAACGTTATCGTACTTCGTCCACATTTCCGAACAAATGTACATTATGTACATTTTGCACATTTTGAGCAATCGCTGAATACACAACGAAAAATTGTTTTTATTGTTTTATATTTTTTGTCCACCCCCAATTCCGGGGATCGAACGGCAATCACACGGTGAAATATTTCTTGAAACCGGTTAAAAAAGGAGTGCTGTTATGGGATT
>LS516524.1:19972-32260 GCA_900490845.1 Pristionchus japonicus | reverse complement strand
TTAGTTTCTTTTCGAATGGATGAGTCAATGTTGCGAGAATATTGCAATAATATGATCTTTAGGATCACGGTGGGGAATCGCTTCTCCGTACTCCCGAGTTTCTGTATCGATTCCTTCCCTCCGAACAAGGAGGAGTTCACTCTTTCGGCGGATCCACTGTTGAACAGAGGAGAGCTGCTGCAGGCGGTAACGGTTATGCCTGGGGAAGAGGACAACAACTCGGAGAGGCCAGGAATCTCGATGAATAAATATGTACAAAATTAAATAGCGTAGCTAATGATAGAACGGGTATGAAGCCCGCCTTGCACTAGTTCGTACGGATTCACTGAATGATGATTAGGATATATTCCAAAAATGTAAGTAGTAATATATCTATTGTCATAATTAAGTTCTCTGTGATATTCAAATGTATTGTAAATACTTGCTGCTCCATTCGAAGGGTATAAATGTTTTTTCTCAAATATTATTCTGATGCTTCTTGTTTTCGAGGTCATCAGTACCTGCCAATCGGCTATCTGTGTTGTCTCTGACAACATGTGTTCATTTTTCTTAACGTTCTATTTTAACAGGTACAAGACTACAATGGAAGACGACAGCGGAAAGACCGTCGAGCTCTACATCCCCCGCAAGTGGTGAGAATTTGCTGTAAGAAAATCGCTATCAACTATTTTTCAGCTCTGCCTCTTCGCGCCTCATTGCTGCCAACGACCACGCTTCCATCCAGATCGACTTCGTCGATGTCGACCCCGAGACTGGCCGCATGATCCCCGGAAAGGTAAGATCGCATATTGGTAGTTTATGTATCAGCGTCCCATCTTCAAGGTCAACCGCTACGCCATCTGCGGAGAGATCCGCCGCATGGGCGAGTCTGACGACGCCCTTGTCCGTTTGGCCCAGAGAGACGGAATCATCCCCCGCAATCTCTAAGCGGAATGCTCTTTGTTCCTTGTTTTTGATAAATTGTTTTGTTAACGATAACCACATTTGTAATTAACATTTACATTTATACCCCGACTTCAATGGTTATCACAGGTTCATGACTGGGAATAGGGAATTTTACATATAATATGAATATTTACACATTAGAATGAGTGGTTATTATTTTAGCTAGTCTTGTCTGCCTGAAGGATTCTAGTAGTGTGACAACCTTGTTCCATTCACCGGTAGAAGCATGCACGAGGACCGTGAGAGACTTCAAAAGAATAATTAAGAAACATGGTGCAGTGAACCTCACCTTCTCGTCCATTTGAAGATGGTTCTTCCACTTTGTCATAACATCTTCGAGGGCTTCTCCGTGAAGACCGAGCTACAAATAGACCAGTTCTCATTTCGATACCAATATAGACCATCTCACCTTGGCATATCGAACGCTCTTGTACCACATTCGCTGACTCTGCAAGTACTTGCACGCATCGGCACCAGCTCCAACCAGGAACAGCAACTGGACTCCGTCTGGAATGCCCAGGTTCATCATCAGATTGACTGATAGGGATCCCTACCACTCATATGATCGCTGGCAATCAGATTTGTCGCGATGAGTTTGATGAGCGACTTGGTGTGCTCGCCCTCTTGCTGGGACACGAGAAGGGCTCCCTTGAGAGAGGAGACGAGCAGGTCTGCAATGGGGATTAGCACGAGATCTAGAATTACCATAGATTCTAGCTCACTTTCTGCACTGGACACGAGCGAGTCGACTGCGGCCTCTCTGCTCATTCCTCCCAGCACCACTGCCTCCTCGATGCACTGTTGAGAGGGAGAGAGACGACAGAGGGCGGACGAGAGCAGCTTCTCTCGTTCCTGAGGGGAATGCTTGAGGGTTACGGTAACCGGATAGGATACGGTACCTGGTACTTATCGGCCGGCCAGAGGATCTGCAGATGCGGCAGCAGCTCCTGCTTGTTTGTTGCGTAGTCGAGGAGGGACAAGAGTGAAAAGGAGGAGAGGCGACCGAGGAACCTAAGAGGAGCTACGGTAGAGATACGGTACTCCTTCATTTATCGACTACCTCGATAGTGCCATTTCCTTCCTGATCGCACTGACGTCCTTCATTCGCTCCGACAGCACCGCCAGTGCTGCGAGGACACTCCTGGAACCATTTTTGTTACCGTAATTTCCTCACAACCGGATACCGTACCTCGTGGACTGGGGGCAGGGTAGCTTCTTTGCATCCCACTGTGAGGAGGGAGAGCCGGGTCGAGCGAGCTCCTGTCCGCCTCTGGACGAATCGCCCAACAGTGGCACTTCTGAAAGCAGTTATCGATTGATGGATGGGGTGACTACAGTATACCTTGATCCAGAAGGGGTCGATTGACATCCGTCGTGCTCGCCACTCGCACGCAGTTGTCACTGCAGATGGCGAAGAGCGTCAGGCCGCACAGCTCCACGTCGATTACAGACTGAAGTACCGTAGTTTGAGGATATGGTAATCGATATATCGATGTTCGACTACCGTATACCTTGTGGGCGTCGAGGGAGACGGCGTGCTGCAGTGCCATCTTCTCCGCGTCCCACACCAGCACTTCCCTGAGGAGTATTGATTGAGTGGGTACAGTAGCTAACGTATCTCACCTCGGATGGAGAACGATGAGCGTGAAGTCTTGAGCGACGCGAGAGAAGGACATGCGGAGACACGGCGTCTTCGAGTTTCGAGCCTGCATTGACGAGATATTGATCGATATCACCATCCCACCGTAGTCGACCGTACCTCCGTACTCTTCCTCCTTCCCAGATTCCACAGCACAACTCGTCCATCTGCGTCTCCGAGTGCCAGTAGATCCTCCTTCCACGACATGCACCGCAGCTGCCAGCCACCACCGCGCCACTGAAGATACGGTAGATTACGGTCGATCGATCGATAATCAGATCCTACCGTAACCGCTGCCTTGTCTACCGTACTAACCTGCGTATTGACCTCCTTGCCATCCCTCACGTGCAATCCCTTGACCACCACGTGGTACAGTCGATTCTCAGCGTCCAGCACTACGAGATTCTCCCTGTAGACTGAGATGGTCTCCGTTTGCTTCACGCCGTGGTGCTTCGAGGACCATGACTGCAATTGCAGTCAGTTATCGATTGATCGCCTTCCGTAATCAGTAAACAATCGCTTACCATATCCACAATGATAGGACAGGTCTTGGACATCTTCCGGAGAAGTCGTAGCGACTTGAGATCCCAGATCTCGAGAGGATCCGATTGGAAGGCGAGAGCCATGTAGCAACTGAACGGATCAATACATTTCCATGACTACCGTACTCCTGGCTTTATATCCAATCAATAAACACTCACTTGTAGTGAGACAATCGCATCAGGGTCAGGGGCGATTCGTCCTTCTCCGGTCGTATTTTTCTGCTCGTTCCTGAGGGGTACTGTATCAGCCGATTAATGGATCTAGCTACCGTACCAGTTCTGATATCCGTGATGACGAGGTCGTTCCTCACTAGATTGGTGGAGGAGAGGGCGTGGTTATAGCCGGCAGAGATGAGAGAGTGAGGACCCGCCCATTCAAGGTTCCTGAATCAAGGTATCTACTGCTGGAAGTTAACAAGTACAATGGAACTTCCATCAGTGAATAAAAATCACAAACATACTTGACAGGCGAATTCTGCACTTGCAGCTCCTTGAGGATTCGCGCCGTAAAGAGATCGCACACGAGGACCTGCAAATGGATCAATACCGTAACTCTCCAGTACCCTCTACCGTATCTGTCTACAGTATCATCATACGTACCTTCCCTGTTGAGCTAGATTGATCACTGTAATCCTACAGTACTCTATGGCATCTATAAATTGTACAGTACCCCTCTACCGTACCTTTCCTTGCTGGCAATTGATGCCGACAGCAGCCAACTGCATTCCACTCCACGGATCTTCCATCTCCGTCGAGAGAGGTCTCACTCTCAGAAGAGTAGCACCCGCAGGAATCGATGAGAGTTGAGAGGTCAGACGGAGTCTGAACTGATACCGTAAACCCTCCAAACACTGATCTACCGTACCTTGTTGGCGGCTCTACCGCAGTCTCGAGGGCCTCGTTGAATCCCACCACGTCGTCTATTGTGTACGATCGGTACGGTAGTGCCGTGATTGATTTGTTCTCCTGGAAGCTACCGCACTCGTATGAAATCGTAGGGAGACTTACCAGCTGCCACATGGCCATTCTTCCATTCGCGTGCAGCACGACTACGGCTGCATCGGTCGTAGGGCAGAGAGCTGCAGCCACCGGGCGACGATGACCTACCAAGGGGATTTGAGATTTCGTAGTTAATTTTATAATCTACAAGAACGTTCTCATGAAGATTGAATAGTACAAATCACCGTGATACTAGGAAAAGATCAGAGAATAGCAGACTGACCTCCTCCCTCCCTTCCCACTTCCACATTGCATACTGCTGCAGTGGAACACTCGCCATCTTTGGAGACACGCCCAGTCTGGAAGGGAACTGTATTCATCTATGTATTCATCATAGATGAACATCATCTGCACCTTCGAAACTAGAACTTCTACGCCTACCTTGTGATTCATGGAAATTTAACTTTGCAATTAACTGTATGAATATTGGACGGATATGCCCGTACGGTACACTGTAACTTACCCTTAGTGAGATGGATCCATTTGCATGGACAACGTAGAGTGCATCTCTCGTGAGGGCGGGGAGGAGGGAAAGAGGAGAAGAATCGAGTGGTCGCTTAGACAGAATCACACCCACTTCTGCGTTGATGCAGTACAACTGAACACGATCGATTGCCGTAATCCCAATCAATAATTCTTACCGTATTATCAGCAACGACGAAGAGCTGATTACGGTAGGCACGATGGAAGACGGCAGATTGGATAGGACCTTCCTTCGGGAGGGTTACGGTAACTCCAGGAGATAGTGGAGATGCATTGAGGGAGATGTCAGAGACAATGGTCAGGGAATTGGAGGATGAGAGTACTGTAAATGATAGCCGACTACGGTAACCGATCAATTGATACTCACGACAGAGTCTGCTCGCGTCGAAGGGATCAGTGACGAAGCGCGTGTAAGGAGTACTGTAGGTGTGCGACCAGACCTATATCATCGATTGGGTCCACCGTGATCCATAACTACCGTACTCACCTTGTTATTCGTGTCCGTGTTCCACAATACGAGCTGACCCTTAGAGTGCAGAGCCAGTATGAAATCACGACTGGTGTCTTTCCATGCGAACCAGCAGATGGCTGAATCGATCGATATTCAAGGAGTACAGTAGGGTAGATCACTTACAATGCACTTGGGCGCCAGCAATTCGCAATCGGGCATGAGCCTGTGCAGTGATGATGTCACTGATGACTATTTCTCCCGAGATATCGGCCGATGCCAGAAGAGAAGACTCGCCCTCGTCGAGAAACCGACGCGAAGGACACCAGTGCAGCTGAGATTACGGAAAGGATGGGCTACGGTAAACGGATCGATACCTCGCAGATGGCAGAATTGTGCAGTTCGAGCACTTGAATGCGTTGGAGTGTCCATGGATCGACGATTGTGATGACAGAGTGAGAAGCGAAGGCAATCAAACCACGCTCACTCCTGAAACAGGAGGGAATTTTTACAGTTAGGCTCAATGTACCGTCCTATTTCGACACAATTCCAGGATTCCAATCAATATAATCCCTCATAAGCAACTGAAACTAACCAGTCAATACAATTCTTGTTGCTTGGATGGAGCGTTCCATTTATGGTAGTGGGCATACCGCGGCGAATTCAGCCGAAACAAGGGTGAATTCACTTGCGAGAGGACGAGAGGTTCCAATATCGAAACTATCGACTCGTCATGCGTTGGTTAAATGCCCGGAAAGAGAAGAAGAACGCAAATAGATGTCAACGCTAAGCCGATTGAAAACTCAGTTCGCAATGTGTCCGTTATGGGCTGATATACTGTAGTCGGTGATTTCGAACTAAATTGAGTTTTACACGTCTATTTTGGAAAACATCATTTTCGTTCGATCTAGGGTTAATTGTTTGCTACTTGACCTTGGAATGTGCTGTACTAAAATATCTAATTATCAATGTATGACAAAGTTGATTCGATATCGAGTAAAATGTAAACAAAAACATGGTTATTACGGTAGGTGCAATGCTGCGTGAACTTTTCAATTTGCCTAAATCTTGCCAACGTCACGGAGGCATTCGATAGTTTTGATAAGTTTACACTGTGTTATCTCGTTTTGTGCTTGTTTTCTATGATTAAGCGTTAGTTTTTAGTTCGGAGATGCAGCTGGTCCAAGTTCTGACGAAGCTCTTCGACGATTACGTCAAGACGACGTCTCAGAAGTTGAAGATTATCGATGCATACATGTTCTACATTCTTCTTACTGGAATCATCCAGTTCGTCTACTGCGTTCTCGTGAGTTTTTTCGGTTTATGCGTGGAAGATGGGATGTATTGCCCTTTATCCTTCCCTTAATTGATCATGCTTCGTTTAGGTCGGAACCTTCCCCTTCAACGCCTTCCTTGCCGGATTCATCTCTACTGTTGCTTCCTTTATTCTCGCCGGTTAGTTGCGTTGTCCTTCTTTATTCTACAGCTTTAGTACTATGTTTTGTGAGTACCGTTGTCAAGTTTGATTTATAACTTTGATTCAACTTTATGTAAACCCTTCGATTTCAGCTTGCCTCCGCATGCAGGTTAACGAGGAGAACAAGGACGAGTTCAATATCAGGTACATTTTAACTTCCTTTATTATTCGTAATTGCTATCATTCTAAATGTGAACTATGTTTATGCTACGACAACTGTGCTCTCAATTTGTACCTGGCTTTATTTCTTTATTGTTATTCACCCATTCTCTCAGTTCAACAATCGAAGTAATTTAATTATCTATCTGTACAGCCCGGAACGAGCATTCGCTGATTTCCTCTTCGCTCATGCTGTTCTCCATCTGGTTGTCGTCAACTTCCTTGGTTGATCGATGATCCGACTCGCTGATTCTCTTATTTATTTCACCCCTTTAATAATTATGAACCGCTCACATGTATTATTCAACCAAAGGCTTGGGGTACGACGCCGTTCGAACTAATTAGCTTTTAGCAAAGTTAGTAATGTATTAAATTCCAGATTACCTTGTTTTGATTGTAATTTATGATTTGTCATCGGGATTGCAATTGTGATATTATTACTGTTAATAAAGAAGTTTTTTTCTCACCATTTGGTCGTATTTGCGTAAATCGTTCCTGGCGATCTGAGATACCTCTATCATTTGCCCTCTCTAGACCCTCACTTATCGGTCCTTCCAGATGTCGAACCTCATGAAGCCCTTCGGTCTCTTCAAGCGTGCCTTCACCAACCCCAACTAGTGAGTTGGCACATGTTATTTATTGTCTCTTATGCCAGTAAACATCATGCTAGAGGTTCCATAGAATACTGTCAAACTGTCAAAATATGAAGTGAAAAATCGAATCAATATTTGCACCCTGAATACTCTCATTACAGCTACCAGTCGTACGCCGCATACGGAACCTCCGGCTTCCTTCTGGCCATCTACTTCTGCGAGTGGAAGACCGTCGGCCAGTACATCCCTCTCTGGAACGCCAGATACCCCGCCGACTCCGAGTAATTGTAAGTACTTCGCCTATTCTTGGCAATTTATTTCGCTGTATTCGATGCACTTCTAGCATGACGAAGTGTTGGTACTATAGAGAGAAAAAAAAACAGTTAATTTCTAAAATGAGCGAAACGGAACCATTGCGGGAACTTCACGAGTGTCAAATTCATAGTGCAAGGACTAGTTAAAAGGGAAGAAAGAACAGTAACGAATACATTTCAGTAGCTGCTCGCAGTCGTCTCTTCTTTGGAGAGATTCCGTTCGAGATACTAGCCAAGATCTGTGGGAGCACGATTGAATTGTAGTAGATTGAATGATAAACGATTAGTGCCCCTACGATTCCTCTTGTTCTCGAACAGAGTGTTGAAATACTCACACAGAATACCTGAAAGGACAAGACTAGACTAGAGATGGTGAAAGAAGGCGATTGAGATGGACGAAGCAAGGATGAGTCATCCATTAACCAAGGGCCACTGGTCCCTTCCCTAGTGAAGAGAGAAGAGAGGAGAGACGACGAGAGGGAAGGAGGAAGAGGTTAGTGAAAGGGAGGAGTAGAAACAACGAGAGAAGAGGGAGGGAGACAGCATGGACAGAAAAGGAGCATCCATTCATGCATTTCACCACTCCCGTTCACTCAATATGGCAGATTGTTCTGTGCGATCACTAGATTCAATTGATTGATTACAGATGGAAGAGAGAAGGGAAAACAATACCCCTCACATCCTCCTCTTCTTTCCTCCCCGTTCTTTACTATTTGTTTTCCATCCGGGTGCATTGTCCTCGGAGCAATTTGATTGAACTGACTCATTGGCTATTATGTTTCGCCTAGAGTTTGCTCAGTGTTTTTGACTCATTCCGTTGGTCATCTGCGGTACTGTAACTTCTCTCTTCTTTACCTAGGACTTGACCTAGTTTCGCTGCCTAATTGTAATAACATCTAATCGGTTATGTAAATGGGTCTAGTTTTGATGGGCGAGTGCTTTTTATTTCTCTCTAACCTCACATCGCTAATAGTTCAAATTGTACTAGGATAGTTGATCGAGTATCGGCTTGTTGATTCTCTGTTTCTCCGTTCTTTCTATTTCTTCCAATCTCAGATGTCTTTCTCTCCGGATCTGGACGATATCTTCGGAGAGTCGTACGCGTGTATCGAACAGGGACTGTGCTACGATGATGTGGGACAGAAGGTGAGCCACTGTTTCGAGATTCCATCTTAATTCACGGTTCCACTAGCTGTTGAAAACGCCATGTGGTGATGCGCAGCAATAACATTTGCTCTGTTGTGGTTTCACTCGTGATGTAACTGACATTGAGCTGAATGATGTGAAAGCTAATGTTTTCTTCTCAGCCGGAAGCAGTCTCGATGTACGAGCGCGGTCTCATCCTTCTACACGAGGGAGAACAGATGGAGGGAGCGAAGGACAACGAGTTGTACAAGTATATCAAGGAGGCTGAGGGCAGCGTAAATCAGAGGTTAGTGACTGAAGATTTGATGGAAGACGAAAAAGACCTCGCAAAAAGGTGTAGTGAGAGAGTAAACAAAATTAGCAGTGCATGCATTCAGGGTCTCGGTGCTCCAAAATGAGATCGGTCAGAGCGTGCGGAGTGGCGGAAGTGGATCAAGCAAAGCGAAGGAGGCTGAGGTACGGTATCGAGGAGATTATCGACTGATGATCCATGAATTTCAGTTCAAGGGCTATCCGTCCCTGCCCTCTTCCCCATTCGGAGACGAAGAGGCGGAACTCGTGCTGTGTATTCCAGAGGGCGTCCAGCTATTCTCCATCGATGTGAGCACTTTTTGAATTTCGTTAAAACAATGTTTGGATCCAACATGCCCACTGAATATTGATGTAGCCAGATTCCCAAGAAGGTATGAGAAGAGTGTGTCACGATGCCACCTAGTAACCTGTTGCCTGGTAACTTCCGAGAGATGAGTAATCTTGAAACGAAGTTACGCGTTTTTTGAGTTACTGTTTTTGGAAGTAATTGTTCTATTAATATTGATGGGGTGGTTCTTCAAGAGAATAGACATTGACTGGATCACGAATCCACCTAGTTACTTGTTGCCTATGAACTTCCGGGAGATGAGTAATCCTGGTGATCTAAAAATGGAATGGAGTAATAAATTTCAGGACAATTCAACGAACGCGCCGACCTACCCCTCGCCTCTGAGCATCTTCAAGTTCCCGCCACGACTGCCGGCTCCGCCCACTTCATCGAACGCCCCGCCCTCGTTCGACTCCCTAAGGCCCGATGCGATTATACAGGTGAGATGGTTGTGCATGTGATGAGAGATTCATATGATCGAATGTAGTGCATCTAAAATGGTAAAGATCGAGCATTGGGAACAAAGTGTGCTTGCAGGTCGGTCCGTGGACGTATCCCCTCTACAAGGGTCAGACGCCGATTCTGGTCAACGAATTCGGAGCCTACGTCGTGTCCAATCCGACTCCGGATAATGCTGGTAAGGATAGTTTTTAAAGTATGAGAATTAAAATTATTTATATTCGAAATGCTCATTGAGCTAATACTGCGTATGCAATGAGAACTGTTTCTTATGGAGTGCGTGGTACTTCGTTTCCCCTAGTAACGCATAATCGCTATCGTCTTTGTTGAGTTGTGATTATAAGTTAATCTATGTCGGACATTCACTGAAAATTCGAAATGCGCTGTATCTTATGGGGAATGTGAAACGTGTTTCCACCTACGACGTTGTTTGCAGATCTGACAGTAGCCATTCTCCTCCCGGCGGATCTCGACGAGAGTCTGAAGAAGGAGCTCAATGGACTACTCAGGGTGAGTTAACTATATATTCTTTTGTATTTTAATTAATTAGCATTAAATAAATAATATTATTGTTATTCTCAGGAGTTCGCAGTTCTCCGTGAGTCGTCCGACGCCGAGGGGACGAAGGAGCGACTGTCGAGTGAGGAGAAGAAGAGAGTGTCCGAGAGGATCGCACGATTCCTCATGAAGAGTCAGTTATTCTTTTTTTCTATCGGCAATAGACTCTATAGCAATCGTTAAAGATGAAGGTAACTGTTGTAGTGAACATGTAACCAGAGTTCCGAGGTTGATTTGGATGAGAATTTGAGGGTTCGGCCTCTCGAAATAAGAGTACGATTGCAGGCAGCGAGAAGGTGGCGTGGACGGTGCAGAAGACGTCGGTGAGGACGGCCTCACTCGTGCACCAGAAGTCGGAGAAGTGAGGAGGGGAGGGGAGGGAGATTGATGTTTCAACGTGCTATTGAATTCTGACTTATGAATTTTATATGCTATTGAGATGGGCTCATAGGGAAAGAGAAATTGGCTGGTGCTGGGTTTTCCGTCATGGGTGAATCGAGGTTGCAGTTTTGGTTGAAATGCCGTTTGTGTATTGAATGACAGTAGATGGTGAGCAGATGAGTTGAAAAATCAATCAATCATAATCTTGATTGCAGATGGCGTTCGGCCCCTCCAACCGACAAGCCGATGTCGGTCTCTCCCACAGTGAAGAGTGGAGTGGTGTACGTGCACAAGGGAAGCAAGGTCGTCGCCAAGTGCACCCGGTTCCTGCGTGAGTTGCACGATTCTGAAGGGTTGAATTGATTGGGGTAGTCCATTGAATGTCGCAATCGAAGATAGCTATGAGGGGTAGAGGAAACACAAGTTTGCGGGTTGATTGAGGATCATATTCTGCGGAGTCGATCGATTTGAGTGATTTTGTATTTTTTTGAATGCAACTTCTCAATCAACTGAAAGTAACGAGAAAAGAAAGGTATTGAGATGCAGGTGAAGCGATATTTTGCATGGTAGAAATTTTATTAACTCTCACTACTGATGCGCTGGTTTCAACAATCCTTCATAGTCACGATGTCTTGTTACAAGCAGTGAGTCTTTCATACGCTCTTCACAACAAACAATAATTCCCTCCGCTTGCAGTGGACAAGATCGGTGACGTGGGCGTCTCCGTCGGGCGACGAATGGCCAACGGGGCGAAGAGCACCTTCGGAGACGGCAAGGGAGGAGGAGTGGTGGGTGTTCTCTGTTCTGACTCTAGGTCATATCGTGCTAGAAACTCGTCTCAACAATATGGTCAGCACATTCGTGATGCATACAGTGAATACATTCTGCTGATGTAAATAAGGAGCAATTGTGATTGCATTTGGACTTCATAAATTCATTTTAAAAAATTTATGAACTTATCCAAACCGATCCCCTCTTCTATTTCAGTGAGGATCAGTTTCATAAAGTGAACTTTTGATAATCTAGATTGCCCATTTGTGCTGCACGATGCGGATACATTCTGATGACATAGTCCGTGTGCAATCCAGCTGAAGTTTCGATGCAAATATTTATCAACCCTCGATTGCAGGTGGCGGGCACGATCACGGTGCTGGGCGGGGGCATCGCGGGCGTGTCCACGGTGTGGATCGCGTTGGAGGACGCCAGCAAGACACTGTGCAGATCGATCGCCGATGATACTGTCGGAGTGGTCAAAGTGAAGTGAGTTGGAGTTGGTGCATTAGTGGTACAGAAGTTATTTATTTGCAAAGCGAACGAGTTTCTGAGATTTTAACAAGGTTTCGTCTTTGCACAATCACAATGTCAAAATCGTGCTTAGATCATTGGTGCTGCTGGAAATATTTGTTTGGTGACTGAATGGCATTTTGCAGTATTAGTCTCTTTGCCTGGGAATAAAACCATGTAATAATTCCCCCCTCTGCAGATACGGCGACGACGCGGCCTCT
>LS516524.1:0-10254 GCA_900490845.1 Pristionchus japonicus | reverse complement strand
TCAGAGTATGATGTAAAGGTCAAGTTTATCCGTGTCTCGTTGAAAAAGGGGTATGGTGACTAGAGATGGAGAGGATATCACAGGTTTCATTGCGGAATGCGGTGTTTGGTCTTCGGAGGATCGATCACTGTAGTTACTGTGCGGGCAGTACATTCTCGACGTAGTGGCCTGCTCTATTGCCAGGGGGTGAATACTGAGCGACGACGAAAGTCTTTCCACTCTTCGATTGGGCGATTCCCAGCCCGAGAGAGGCGGAAGACTTCCAGACGAGTGCTGTGAAGTGACCTGTGTTCGGGGCGAACTTCCCAGCCACGAAGTTGTAGTTCGCGATCTCGGAGTACCACGCACGAGAGGAATCCGTCGCTGCAAGAAATTGATCGAACTCTAATCTGAAGAGACATTCACAACGCCTTTAGAATCGTTCGCGTCTGAGAGAAAAGGTTCGAATGAAGAATGGGACATGCAGAAAGCAGAAAACGAACGAGGATGCCCCGATGCACAATACAGATTCTCTCCGTGCTTTCCCGATCGAGCCGAGTCAGAATGGGCCAGTCCCTTGTCCTCCTTCGCAAGCTTTTCCGCGTAGGATTGAGCTGATCTGGAGCATACTGTAGGATGCGGTACTGATCGCCCCAACCTACTTGTTCAACGCATCATCGAATCTCAGTGGCGCCGCGCGGTGCTTTGCACGGTATTGATTGTGGTCGCTCAGGATCTGGGTACGATATTCTGTTACGGTAGGTCGATCGATTACTGACCTCAGCTCGATTCTCGTTCAGACTCTTTGCAGGGAGGGGTTTGTTCTCCTTGAGGCATTCGTTGCCGTACTGGAGGGTGATGTTGCTCTAAAGAATCCGTTATCTTTGTCTAATTGACCCAATCTGGTACTCTGGAATATGATTTCTAATGGTTTGCTAATTAGTGTACTATTAAGGGAAAACTCTACTCCTTTTCCATACTCTCTCTAACTACAACCTAATAGTACAACACCTGTGGTTCCAGCACAGCACTCCCACTGTAGAGAAGACAAATGTAGAGAGTGCCTCGTTGAGATCGAGAGATGCCCACTCCCAAACGACGGGAGTTCTGACGATTATCGATTTTACCGAGATCTGAGATCAAAGATCAATCTCCTCATGAACGTACAGCGGAGAGGATCTGCGTCAATTGTGGATTCGTTGCTCCTCTCTGCGAGTTGTTGTAGAAGTGAGTCACCACGTTCTCCGCTGCAATGTCTCCTCTCTCTTTCTTTTACTACAGTTGTCACATTTAGATGGAGATGAATCCCCTTTCATCTTTCACGAAAACGGAAAGATGTGTGAAGCATACAAGAGATATGAATGTAGATGAACACCAATCAATCAATAGATACCGCACCCTTCACTCCGGTTCCCGAGCATGAGTACAGTATCTCGCCATATACCGTATTCGCAGTTTCCAGTTTCTCCTTTCTCGCCATTGAATTGGCTGCCTCCTGAGCGGCTCTGGGAAGAATACGGTAGACAACGAATATCGATCGCCCTCACTTGTTCATTTTCTCCTCGAACGAGATCGGTGCCTCATTGTGCAAAACTCGCACGCGATTGTGCTCGGTGAGAATCTGAGGATACTGTAGGAAAGAGTACGGTACTACAGTATACCTTCTTCCTGATCTCATCGGCCTCTTTGTCCGAGTATCCCTGAGGAGTGGGGAGGGAACTCCGATTGCCCATTGAATCCTCGTCGACAGAAGACTATAAAGGGATGGAAATGGGACTGGAAATGAGTCGGGAAGTGCCTGGCTATCTATGAGTTCCCACTAGAGAACGGGGGTAATAACAGAAGGAGAAGTCGGAGATAAAAGGGGGCGGAAGAGGAGAAGAAATGGGAGGGAATTGGAAGAGAGAGAAGAGGGTGGGCGATATGTTCTGATGAATGATATGGCATGTAGAATGACAATGGTGACGGAATATGGGAAAGATTCACTTGAGAGGGGGAGAGGAGGGGAGGAATGAGGGCAGAGTTGAGAAGAGAAGAGGCAGCACTTCATTCTCTGTCAGATCCCATGGGGAAAATGAGGAAAGAGGATGGAAACATGCAGTTCATGCACTTCGAAGATGACCATGATATGAACTCTTTCTCTGCAGGGGAAGGAGTCTCGAGGGGAAAGCGAGGGGAGGGTACGGTAACTTGAAATCAACTCATTGATTAGTCAAAAAGGACACGATGATTCGACCTCCCAGGGAAAGCAAACGTGCATTCAATGGAGTAATCAGAAGATGAATTGACTATGGCACCTCCCTCCCTACTCTGACTCACTCACCATGGCTTTTCCTTCTCTTCTTCTTCTTCCTCGTTCGTCCGTTCACTCCATTCCCTCCCCTTCTCTCTTTTGTACCTCCTTCTCGTCGATTCATCCAACCCAAACTGTCTCTCTTATTCATGTCTTCCTGTCATCTCACAGTTCCTCTCAGTCATCTTCCACCTCGAGGGGTTGATCAAACAGCTGTATCCTCTTCCCTCCATCTCCCTCTCTCCTCCCCATCATTCCCCTGTTTGTCTATGCCATTGCATTGTTCACATGGGGATGGTTTCATCCCCTTCAAATATCACGACCTTATCACTTTCAGAAAGGCACATTTATCACAAGTGTGACTCACAAGGCAAGAAACCCGTAAACTGTATTCATACTGTAGCATCAGGACTACCGTATTCTCTCTCTACAATTCCTCCGTGAGATCTTCCGGATGGTAGTAGTCAGCAATCAATCGATACATATGAGAGGGAAGGACTGCGCCCGAATTGGAGATGTAGAGGGACAGCTGGAAAGAGATCAAAGATCAACCACCAGTATGGCAGACTCTCTCCCGTTTGCCCAGTCTAGCAAGCAAGGAAACACTTTCTCCCTTCGCCCATTGGGGAAAAACAATGCGGGATGAATGGAATGTGAGATGCGAGGGGGCTACTTCTTCCTATTTGGGAGAGTCCGAGGGAATCGAACACCACCAGAGGCAAAGTATGGCGAACAGGAGTCTGTTACCCGTTTTCTTGGTCATAAAAAGCAAAACAATTCAGTAAATGATAATTAAATCATGTAAAAACCCCTCACCAAATGGGCGGGGACGACATCGAAGACGGGCGAGAGAATCACTCGATGACGGAGGGAATCCGCCAACCTTCAATTATATTATTGATTATGGAATAGGAGAAGACAGGTCAATCAAATACTATGGTTGCGTGCTCATTTAGAAAATTCACGAAACATGAAACGGGATAGACGTGATTGTGAAATTCACATTTTCCCGATGTCAATAATACATCAAACTCTCATGTGAAATATGCCTCATTTATCATTAAAAAAATCATAATCTCACTTGACTGGCAGTCCCACTCCGGCCTGGGCATTCACTGCGGCCGCCGCGTCTGCCGAGTAGTACGGAGCGATCTGCAAAGAGAAAATTGTCATATTAAACTCGCAACCATTGTGTTTCATCTTTACTACTATTCTTGATATCAATCGCAACATGCAATATACTGCACTTCTTGGTTCAATAAAATACACTTTCACTATTTATATCTACTCACCTTATAGAATGCGGCCAGTCCGTGCACTGGCACAGCGTGCCTGGCTGCAGCATGAGCGATGGAGAGGGAACCAGCTGGCATGAGAGCCGATCCATCGGGGAAGACGACTGAGACCGGCAGCAGAACCTGTACGGAGAAGCATTATCGGAGCATTATCGGAAAGATTTCGAAACTATGTGATACTCAGACTGAACATCTCTGTAAAAAAACTGAATAATGTAAAACTATACAATTTCTCCCCCAGGTGAATCCTTGTTCCATGAGTGTCCTAACAACTAACAAAATTCGTTTTCAAATGTTGAATACAACACATCCTAGAGGAGAAAAAAAGAAAATATAGATAATCGTACCTTGGTGACATCAGTCATGGCTCCCGCCACATCCCTCAGACTGATGGAGGAAGCGAAGTCCGGACACGAGAGATCTTCCAGTGAGGAAGAGACCGAGAGAATCTAGGAGGTCTTGTTATTAGAGTTATCTCGGAACCTACGTAATCACACAGAACAAATAAGTCCGCGATTGAAGCCTAACCACGGACAAACGGAAAGAAAAAATCAATAATACAGTATCCTCACCTGTCTCAACCTGACCGTACTTCTGGCGGTCTCGAGGAAGAGCCGGAGTGTGGGAGAGGAGCTCACACCGTATCTACAATAACACTATTCTATCGATAATACAGTAAGCACTAGACTCACGCGAGTACGGTATCGTTGACCTGCAGGACATCGGCTCGGGAGACGATCGATTCACGGGAGGAGTCCAGCTCGGTGAGGATCTGTAGTAGGAACGATATCATAGATTTTACTCATATGGAATTAAATTAATATTAACATAGGATGGGGTGATTGTAGTACAATGTACAATCATCATTGTTCATTGTATCATCATTGTACCTCTTTGAGGGCAGCAGCGATTCCCTTCCTCATCTTCCTTCCAGTCGCACTCGCATTCGCCGAATTCTCCTCGGCCTTCCACAGCGTGTTCAGAGAATCGTACGGATTACCCACTTCCTGCAGTTCCCTATTAGACTTGCTTTTTTTGAAAGAAGGAGCATCGAAATAAACGAAAGTAAGAGTACCTTGTCCACACCGATGAGTGCTCGCATGTTCTCTTCCCTGGACAGTTTCATAGCGATCAGGAAGACGTTCCTCACGACAAGTTCAGTCGGAGCGAGAGAAATCGAGTATCGGAGATGGCTACGGAGCACCTCCAGAAGATCTCTGTAGTGAAAATTAAGTATAAGGAATAAACGGAGAAATTTTATCACTTACTCGATGTTTTCATACTTCTCGACGGCGATAATTTTCCGAATGAAGTTTACGGTAGCCTGGGCAATCTTCAGAGAGTTCTCACGTTGGTGGCTGAACGATTTTGATGAGAAACGAAGTTAGAAAGGAGTCGGAACTAACCCTTTGGCCAAATTATGCACGAACGTGTTGCGGGTTTCCTTAATATCGTGCACAACTGGTGCGTCCACTTGAGCCATCTTTACTGGAATAGATTCAGATATGCTTGGCACGATAAAAAAAACAATACAACAAAAATGACGAAAATAAAGAGGCATTGTGTGGAAACGGTGGTCGAACGTGCACTTGAATTTTCTGCGAAAACGTGTGCCTTTCATACGGCCTGCTGCCCGGCCCTGAACACTGTGCAGTGAACAGCGTACAATTCTACCGTGATTTTATGCATAATTATGCTTATCGTGAGGAAATTATTAACTCAACACACACTCATTATAAATTTTTCCTGCTGCCCAGCCTTGATATATGTGCTTTCTCTAAGATGTAATCTAGATGCGTAACAAAGTATTCAGCAATAATTCATGAAAATCACTTCTGACAACGAATAAGTAGCAGAACACGTACGACAAATGTCCATAGATAATGAACGGTAACAAATGAATAGAACATGAAATCAACTTCTGTCAATTACCAAATGGGATTTAGATACTAGAAAGAATATAATTCTATTTTTGTCTGCACTTGGTCTCCGAAACAATTGATCTCAAAAGGGAAGCCAATTCAATGTGAGGGATCGATTCAGTCTCCTTGATGACATCTCGCGAGTATTCTTCTTCGAATAATTTGAATCGTTGACTCAATTGTAGTTGATCGTATATTCTTTTCACTTCATCTTCATCGCCAATAGCGAATGCACTCTAAATATTTCCCTCCTCTTTCTTTTCTCTTCTCATTTTCACCTTAAATCTATTCATCCTTCCATCATTCGTCTCATTCAATATTTCCATTGCTTTACACGACAACCACGTACATTTCTTCTCTTTGATATCCGATCCCATCTACAATGATCTCCATTATCTCTATTAGATTTTCATCCGGTACCTTTCCAGTGAGAGCAGACTTCCCATATACATCTAGCCAATCATCTTGACTCTGGAAGAGATATCCCATTTTGAGAGCCGTCTGTATCACATTATGCGTTGGAATGTCCATTCCTCCAGCATGAATTCCTTGAATAAATCGATGTGGCGCGTGCAAAGTACAGTAACTCACCCAATGAGAGGGGAAGAATGAAGGTATAGTGACTTGTTTTATGCTCAACCAACTGAGAATATCTGAAATGGATCAGTTTTCATCTCGTATTCTTTTTAACTATCTACAAGCCTTTGCCATTTGAAGTCATCCATCTTGCCAGCAGTTTCTCCATCCAGCATTTGTCCGACTAACGTCTTTCTGATTGTCGATTGGAAGGCAGAAACAGCGAGAGACTACGGTAGATTACGGTATCTTATCCAGGTCATCTTCTCACCTCTTTCGGGTGTCCTCTGAATGCTTCTCTCATCTCATTCTCAGCCGCAGCTTGCAGCAGGAATGCATCATTGACTGCAGAGAGACCGATTTCTTCCTGAAATCCATGAGGTATAGGTTACTGTATCTCTCCTCTCTCACTCACTTTTCGATACCAGCAAGGCTTGCCTCTTCGAGTATCAGAATTGTCCATGATATCATCAGCAATGAGGAATGACGATTGCAACTGAAGGAATGGGTGATCGAGATTGATGAGGGATGCCATACCATTTCGATAGCGACAGCACTTCTAGAGGCAGTCTCTCTCTTCTCTATCGGACCACCCACTGCATCGAAGGAGGAAATGACCAATTGGGCACGTATGTTCTGAGATGAAAGAGCTCGCGGGAAGAAAGGATGAAGATGTAGATACCTTTCCACCTCCGACATTGTATTCGATGAGTGACTGCAGCTTCTGAGATACGAGAGATCTCTCTGAAGGCGGAAGATGACTGCTGAAGACTGAGATGGCACTGCGAGTCGAGGAACGGAATGCCGTTTGGAGGGCAGCCATTCTGAAACATAGAGAGATGAACCGAGGGAAACAAGTGAGTCAGTCAATGACTCAGAACACATGCTACACAAAGGACTGTAAAGACACACCCAAGCCACGTGGCAAGAACAGTAGTATGATGCAGATTTGTTTCATCATTTGTTTGTTGGTCAATCCATTACAATAAATCCATTACCGTCACCGTTTGTTGAGATTTAAAATCCCGCGTGAGTGAGTAAACTTTCTTTTCTCTTTCGCCCGGCTCTGGCTCTGACCCTCCCATGTTTCAAAGTGTACACTCCATTTCTCGCGCGATTGTGTTTATGCCTAGCATGCTGAAAGTTCCTCCCTCGCAATAACAAACCCGACGTGAAAAGGACTACCCCCATTTCAACCAAAGTCTCGTGTTATCAGATTGGTGTAAACTACTAGCACGCACGTACTCTTTCTCTCTCCTCTTGTCCATTTCTTCCTCTTTCTTCCCCTTTCAATCGGTCATTCCTTCTTTCAGCAATGTCGCAGCTCTGCCGAATTCTCTCCTCTTCTCGCTCGATCGCCACCAATCTTACCAGAGTGAGTACCGTAACCTACAGTACTCCCCAATCCCCGCCTGATTCAGGGAATGGCCTCGTCTCCTCTGGTCGATATGCTGGGAAAGCTGAACCACGTCGCCATTGCCACTCCTGATATCGAAAAGGCCTCGCAGTTCTACAGAAATCTCGGGGCCAATGTCTCCGAGAAAGTGGTAAGCGATCGATATTCCTTCCTAACGTATCCTACCATAGCCTAATATTTCCCGTTCAGGCGCAACCCGAGCACGGAGTGTATACAGTCTTCGTGACTCTGCCCAACTCGAAGATCGAGCTTCTCTATCCTCTGGGAGACAAGTCGCCCATCCAGGCATTCCTCGACAAGAACAAGGCCGGAGGCATGCACCATATCTGTATCGAGGTACCGTATTCCTACCTTTCCAATCGATTATCGTATCCCTCTTGTAGGTCAAGGACATCAACGGAGCGATGGCATTGGTGAAGTCGAAGGGAATTCGACCTCTAGCTGAGAAGCCCAAGATCGGTGCCCATGGAAAGCCAGTCGTATTCTTGCACCCAAAGGACTGTGGAGGAGTTCTTATCGAATTGGAACAGGAGTAGAAGAATAGATAATGATTGTCGATTGGTAGACTACCCTCATCACTTGTTAATAGATTCCATTCTATGTATTGAGCATTCAAATCAGAGTTTTGTTTATCAAATCGTTGCCATAATACTTACAGACTCAGAGACAATGAATTATTATACATATACAATTGTTGTGCTATTTCATACACTTTAATTACAGAATAAGTTAGTGTGGGTAGAGTATCTCAGATGGCTTGAAAGCTTGCGAAAAATACGGACAAGACTAATGTGGTGTAAAATTTGGACATTTGTTGAGAATGCTTGTTCATGACGGAATTAGGAGGGGATGGAATTGGGGGGTAAACTACTTGTTGTATATCTTGCGGAGAGGTTATTAATCTTACGGAGAAGTGAAGAAGTGCTTCCTGATCTCTTGCAGTCGCTTGCGAGCATCGATCACACGACGTTCCTGATTAATCATTAATTAATTAACTAAATATTTAATTAAAATCCCAATCCCTTCGCTAAACTTGTTCTGCTGCAGGCCTATTACCGGTTAAATCCAAAATATTCACAACATCAATGAAACACATCTCACCTGGGTCTTGACATCATCCTCCATGACGACCATTCCGGCAGTCAGAGGCTGATCCGTGTCCATGGCTCCCTTCGGGTTGTTCTCAATCGTCTTCCCGTCCTTCTTCTGTCCACTCACGATTCCTCCCATCGGATTGTGGATCGACGTGCACAGCGAGGCCGAGGCTGCCTGACAATGCATCATGTCAATTTTAGAACTAGTTAATTTTCTCTTAAATATAATTTTTAAAACCAAATACGCACCTCAACAGTGACAAAGCTGGCGCAGGGCGCGACTCTCATGGGAAGCTCCAGCTTCGAGGGAAGGGACTGGAATTATACTAGTTTAATATTTCGATCACCATCTGAAATTTCACAAATCACACAATATTTACCTCGTTAGCGGTATCGATTTTATCGGCGATATGGAGAGGAACGACGGCCTCGATTCCCTCGAGAGACTTGGCCCACATCATCTGAAACTTTTTGTGTTTCCGAACTGTAAATTATATTCAATTTAAATAAATAAACAGAGGAGCTACCTACCTGTACTGGTTTATTCTGGTTTCCACTCGTTCCTCTCTTCAACTGATCACTCGTCGGCTTCTTATTATCTCTACTTCTCGTCGTGTGCACCAGAGTGACTGGCTGCTTGAAGATAGACACCGTCTTTCTCCTGTGTTATTTTTGTTAATTAATTAAAAATTAACGAATAATTTCTGATGATGCTAGAGGGCAAGTGCATGGTCTGCAATCGTTGAATCGCAACTCGATGGGCATCAAAGAGCCAATACCGCCACCAAACCGTTCCGCAGGGCATAATTCCTCGTCAGCAAGTCAATCGATCTCCAATGTCTCACCATGGTGCGACAGTAAGGCCGTCGAATCCAGTCTTCCCACTGTTGTTTCCCGTGTCCTTCTTTGCCTTATGGTGCCTTCTCTTGGCTTGAGGATCGGCCTCCGCTCGATTTCGACCCATTCTGACAACATTCGTTCCAAAAAGAAGACAAAAAAGCTACACAACGACAATTCGATTCAATTCCCTTCTTCCTCTCTTTGTTCAGATATCAATAGCGATTGTCAACGCATGTGTGTTCCGATCCACTCTCGCCTCCGTTAATCAACTTTATCAATCATAGCATACTACAAAATGATGTGGAGTACTCGATTGTAAGGTGGACAAAGATCATGTGAGAAGCGTGTGAATCCGGTATTAAAAATTAATAAATTAAAACGAGACCAATAGTGCGAAAGGGTATAACAGTGTATTCAACAGGGATTTCACGGGTAGTTACGAGGGTAGGATAGGGAAGGGTGAGAGGGGAATCTACTGGTTCGATTCCTCATCATCACCTCCCTCATGACGTCTCTTGAGTCCTCTTCTCGTGCTCGCTCCTCCATCTCCTCCCTCCTCCACATCATCTCCCTCAACTGCCTCGAAGTCCTCCGTCTCGTCCTTCAATCACTCTCTTCCTCTCCATCACACACTCCATCCACTCACCTCATCGTCCATGATGTTGCTGTTCTGGAGATACTCCAGTCCAGGACCATCCTCTTCATCAGAAGTGTCCGCTCCGCCATCTGAATCCTCTGCCTCGGCTCCCGTCTCCTCCTCCTCCTCCAATTCCTCAGTCACTTCTCCGTTGATGTCGTGTCCGTTCAGATCCTTCAGGCTGGGGAACATCTCGAAGAT
>LS516512.1:401870-431978 GCA_900490845.1 Pristionchus japonicus | reverse complement strand
TGCGTTACAGCCATAAACGTAAAAATATAGTCAAACTTTGAGAGCATGCAATTATGCAAATGAGGATGACTGACACATAACAATAACAGAAATCGATGCAGAGTACCTTGGCGTATTATAATCTACGGCAAACCCGTAGTGACACTTTTTGCTGTACCTGAATTCCCTGGAATTGTGCGATTCTTAGGCGAACGCACTGTTATTATTATATTCGCTCACTGATTCCCACTGTCAGGACAGTTTCGGCCACTCGCAAAGAAAGATGGTCAATGTTTTGATCGATCAGAGTATGGAGAAGAAATGAGCTGTAAATCTTATTTGTATCTTGTGAAAAGACTTCCGAAAAAATTTACTTACGCCACTCGATCAGTTAGTAAGTTGCAGTCAAATATTAAACGTTTGAATGATATTTCGGCCAGGACTTTGTCGAACAAAGTCAAGCTGTTTTCGTCGTGCGACACTAATTGCACCTGCAGATAATATAAATTGTTGCGGCGAAAGGAGACATATTTGATTTTGCATTGGCGTACGCGATTTCTTTGGTTCATGCATTACCTTATCAACTTTGCCTTCAATGCTTTCGCCTAGATATCGCAGGCGGTCATCGTTAGGGTCGTGTTCTAGCTCGAACTCGAAGATTGTAATCTAAATACTAATTTCATTGTTATCATGTATCATTTTTCACTAACCATCTCTGGTTCTCCATGTACAGTGCACCTTCTAAACATCATCAGCTTTCCACAAGTTTCCAAGTGGGTCTGTCCAATTGCTAGACGCAGCGAAAATAGATTTTCAACCAATACGGAAATACTTGCAGGTACGTATAGTGAGATCAACGCCGTTTCTCTACAAAGTTCTTTTTTGATTTTGTCAAAAATATCTATTTCAAACCGGAATAGTTTTCGTTGCAAACTGGTGATGTGATGAGTGCGAATTATCAACCTTCGAATAGGCGGAAATGTGTACTTCGAGTATGCGCATTGGTTCATCAGGTAACGGAGGGATCGCGAAGCCTGCAATAAAATTGATGAGCAAGAACTCGAGTTGAAAAAGCTCGTACCAGTCTCAATTTGTAAACCGCCTTTGGGGCAAGCTCGATAATCTTCCACACAAGTTCTAATGGCAATTGGCCGAAATAATCTATTGATTCTGAATCCGACTGAAGGATGTCGGTCCCTGCATGAGTCAATGTTGTTTGATCAGCACAAGTCTGCTTTGGATGATTTGCACCCATCTCAAACACTGAAACATGAGATTTAGCGAATATAGCAAAGGATAAATCACAAGATTTACAATGACAAATGCCAGAGCAAAAAAGTGGAGAAGGATGCAAACAACGAATGGCCAAGCGTTCCTCACAATGAATTCGCGGTAAACGCCTCAATGAATGTAGAAAAAGACGCTTGATGCCACGCTTCGCAATATTTATCGCCTTTATAAGGAAACAATCGTGTTTGGACACGAATGCTGTAGCAAATATAAAACAAGATACAAATATAACAGAGAATCAGGATTTGCAATTAGATTATTCCAGATTCTTGGGAAAATACCAGTTATAGAAAGTAGTCACGAATAAAAGGTCGAAGATCCGATTCTGTTATCTTCAACATTGACTCCTGTAGTTACATCACTTCTAGGCCATTGCACATCTGCGACCTACCGATGAATCTTGTGATCTGATAGCCAAATATCCGTCGATATTCAGCAGACCGAAAAACGCAAATGTAAAAAGTCGTAGAGTAGTTGACTAGTGCTATGTAGACCTGAAAAGTAAACAGATAGATAATCGAAGTGATTATTTCCACTTGCATTATAGCTCTGCACAAGTTCAACTGTGTCTGTATTGACACCGATGAGGATGAGAATGTTAGAAGAGATTGTTCCCAGAAATCTGAAATATCGCCTATTTTTTAGAACTCGCAGATTGAGCTATTTTCATTCATACCGTGTCACGACAAACACAATGACCAGAACTGAGATGCTCCTGATAGCCTTCTTCTCGATGGTAGTTGTGGTTTGTACGATACTTTTCTGGAAGCATAATCGTTCCGCTACATTCGGCCATCAACTTCGAGGATCTTACGTTCTTCTTGCATGCCAGAGTTGAGAATGTGATGAAGTAGGTGATAAGAATTACAGCACAGAAAACAAATGCGCCATAGTACCTGAATTGAAGATTGTATTCATCGGGACAAGGTTTTCGAGTAAAGCTTTGAGGGAAAAAAGTTCGCAGAAGCTAACCAAAACTTGCTGCCCAGTCCTTTCAGTGCAAGTGGAATGTTACACATGGGAACGATAGATGAGTCCATATCAATAATAGCAACTGTGATTACAGAGCATGCGTAGATCAGTGTGGGAATACTGAGGACGAGTAGGTATGGGAGAGTATGGTATAGGCGGTGTCTGGTTTCGGTTAACAACGTGTTACTGTCAAGTGAAGGGTCCACCTCAATGGAAATACGACTGAGATGAACAAATCTACGGATATTGTAGTCATCAATCCGGTCAGTGTGCAATGCCAGAAAATGCCATTGGCGAAAAAGGCGAAACACGTTGATCTGATCATGAATGCTAAGAAATTCGCAAAGAAGAAGGAAGAACTGACCTCACTACCGGGATTTTCGAAAACGAATATATCGCTGTTATCGGTTCGGACATCAGACAGATACTCTGACTGATGCAGAGAAGGGTGAGGAGGATGCCTGAGGAGGATGATTCCTCTACTCTGCATGAGCAGAAAAACGACAAGGAAAATAGGACAGAGTCTACAAGAATTGCTACAAAATGAAAGATCTCGACATCACCTGTTCTCTCGAATGAAAAAAAGAGGACTCACCGAACCGCGTTCTCAGTGCCGGCAATCGATAATGGGCATAAATAACATTAATATTCCCGAATAATCCAATAATATTGAAGGCGATGATTCCACTCGAGATAATGTATCGATCGGTGTCGTTTATCGGCATCTTCTGCGTTGTGTTCATTTCTTGACAAGGGAAGCACCAAAGTGGGCACTTTCCGGGAAGAGACCTATGTAGGCAGGTCGGGGTAGACTAGTCACGTAATACGGCTAACGACGTTTTGCACGAGAGAGTACGCGGAATGAGAAGTGTGAAAGAAGAGGTTGCTTTCAAGGTCTACCACTGAGACTTCTAAGGAGACATGCTCGGAATCTTTCCTTGCGCGTGCGCAAATTATTAGATCACTCATTTCGTAAGGGTGGCTAGACAGATAGAGAGAGAATCGAGGAATTTTTCGCATGCCTAGGTTCCCTCTATGATTAGTCTGTTGAGTTAGAGAGCGAGCGACATAGTGGGGAAACTGAATTAGTCCGGCGAGATTGAATGAGGAATGTGAACAAATTAGAGGGGAGTTTTTGAGAGTCAAAAGCTAACAGAACGATCGAATTCAATCGAATTGGACAAACGAAGTAAGGAGAAAGGAAATTTGGCCAAGATCAGTAGAGAAAACGCAACGGAGTTATCGAGTAATATCACAGAACACAAGAATTTAGGTGAAGAGGAAGTATTCGCTTATTGGACCGATCATTGCGTAATACATACAGGACTAAGCGACGATAATGAACTTGAGAGCAAAAGGAATTTCGGTGTTGATCACACGTGAAGTGAGGCTAATATGACTGAAAGCAGGGTTTTACGGTCTCTCACTTTCTCAAGCTCTATCGTTTCGTCTGACCGGCGGGAGAGCATTGCGAAAAGAGAGATTTTCTTACGATTTTCGCCCACCCCAGATTGAACGAGAATCAGCATTGCTGAGACGCTATTTCGACAGGACCAGGTGATATTAGAAAAGATGCAGTGAATATTCAGCTGCCTTGATCAAATCAAGTCTGGAAATGGCAGAGCTCAAAGAGTCCAAGGAAGCCTGATGAATCTTTTGTGTTGCTGGAATGGTGATGTAAATGGTGATGATGTCTTCTTTTATTTCAGAGGTAAACAGGAAATCAAGTGAACAGTTGAGTGTCGTGACACTAAAAGAGTTCGATCGCTCTTGATGAATGAGCGATTCTCAGAAGTCTGTGCTCTTTGGTGCGGTATGCTGAAATTAGAGAAATCATTGCGAATCTTGATCACTCTTACTGTCTGAGATGAAGTCGTTGGCATGCTTGCTGTCGACATAGTACGTTCCGTAAACCGTTGCGAACCACAGCTTTTTTTCGATTTGACAAAGTTGCTGAACATGATATTGAATATTTGAAATTTCTTTCACTGTGTCTTGTAGACATCGCTAACCTCACTGAGCCTACTCGCCACATGTCGATCGTCGAGAATAGCTTCATAGTAATGATTGCATAGACACAGCTTGTCCAGCCTTCCCGAAAACATGCCAACTATGGTCGGTTTCCAATCGAAATCGTCAAGACCAAAGAAGTGATGCCGATCGGATTCAATCCCTTTGACATCTTTTTGAAATATGTAGAGAGTTTGCAAGATTGCGGATAGGTCAAGAAGGAATTTCACTGGAATAATAAGAATGGCAATAATCGGAGCCTTACTAACTACACCTGGTTTTAAGAAATTATCAATCTCGGACAAACTAAGTGTGAGCTGTTCCACATTATGGCGATTTAAGAGATATATTAAGCGTGTGCTAAAATTGAATTAGGTAATTCATCTCTCGCATATCAGGTCTAACTCACGCGTTTACATCAGAAAGCGTGTCAAAATGAACTTCCAATTCTCGGAACTGAAGTGTTTCGAAGACCTTTGTGAATAGAAGGAATGTATCGTCATCAAAACATTCGCTCGTTATAGACATCTGTAGTTGAGCATGTATGATTACTTCTTCGATTTTATTACCTTTCCAATGCTACTTCCCAAGCATTGTCTAATGAATGTCAATCGTTCTCCATCATTGAATGCACTTCTGTATACTGTCTGAAGAATTGTTTGTATTCTGAGTCTACCTTAAAACCTACGGTTGTACAATCTCTACGGATCCGCTTAGCTCTCTTATCGGCTAAGTTGCGAAGAAGAGGCAGCATACGCAGCTCAAATAGCTTCGCTTTGTTGTTCGGAACGTGAACAAAGATTAGTGAGGTTAACGAACGAAACTTCAACATTTTCACAGTTTTTGATTGAAAATAAGCGCATTCATCAACTCGTTGCTGAAGGTATTTCGAACACTGTAATTATTTCGTGTGGCAAATAAATTGTGCGGAAGGGACTTTACAGAAGAGTGATGCGATCTAATGAAATAAACAATAGTAACAAAGCAATCAAATGTAGCGGTACTCTTACTTGTCTCAGATCAAAGACGGAGTTTGGCGCGTAGTTAATGAGCTCCCAAACGAGATCCACTGGTAGGAGTTCAAGCAAGGATGGATCTGATGCAACTGAAGCTGGGTGATATTATTCAGAAAAGATTATGAGAACTAAACCTTGAGCAGTCGGTATCTCTTTGTTGGCCACTGTTGCGGCTGTGCGTTCGACTGTTCCAACATCAGAAACTGAATTGATTTTCTCTTAAAAAAATAATTGTGTAATTCTTGTCGTCAATGCGCGATTTTTGAAAAAAAATCTGCGATTTACCCTGAGCGTTCGAGTTCTCGACAGCGAGCGTACTCCTCAAAGTCGGCAGGTTAGCTCCCATCTGAAACGATCAAGGGAGTCTTCAAAAATAGAATAACTGAAGAATTGAGAGAGAACGTGAAAGAGTGCATTAACTAGAGTGGAGGAATAAACATCTATAGCGTCCTCTGCGTCGGTATGCAAACAAGCAACTCCTCCGGGCACAAACAAATGTGCAACATCGTGATGTATTCTCAGCTCGCGAGGTTAAGTGTGACGAGAAAGGACTATTGTCACCTCACGAGAATCGTGTTCTGAAGGATCCATTGGGTGTTTTCACTCAAAGAATGCGCTTCTCTCTACCTGATTGCATATTGTAATCACGCATGCTCTCATAGCACATCATTACCAGCTACTCGTATAATTGCATTATTGTGAAGTACTTTCAGACAATGGGAGCGGCGCTGTGGAAACAGAATCGCGCAGAAGACTCCAGTCCAAATTCCAATTTCACAAGGCTGATTCCACGAGAGGAGCCGGCGCTTGCCGTGCTTGGACGGACTAGAAGTGCTTATGAATACGCATTGTTCGAGCGTCCAAAAGAGTCATCTGCAATGGAAGACCTATCAACTCTCGAGAGGCTGCCAAAAGAGCTGCTTTGGATGGTCATTGAATATGCTGCTGAAGTGGTGTTCGACCTTAGACTGGTTAGTTTTACTAACTTTTTTGTTTGAAATATTATTAGTAATTTTGCAGGCATCACTGCCCCTCCAACATTGTGTTGACGTGTATGCTCGGCAATGGGCAACTTTTCCTCTCGTCAAAGAGTTAAGAATCCACGGAGATCCGGTACGTTAAATTCAACCGGTTTATTGAAAAATGAGAAATCTGCAGAGAGAATTGTTATCGACAATGGAGATCCATGTTCCGAATTGCTTCTCCGGGCTATTTGAGCTGCGTGTGAAATTTGGAATGCCATCAGAGTTTCTAAGAAGAGTGAAACGATTAGGATCGGAATTCGGAGCAACGTCGAGAGTAAACTTTATTTTATGTTGTGAACATTCCTTTCATTAAGATCAATTTGCATTCACTCAATAATATGTTTTTCAGGTGTACGTGTTTCAGTGGAAAAGCTCAGACTACGAAGATCAAACACTTGATATCTTCCATAAATGGTTGGGAAAACGCATCGGAAAAGTGTACATTGTCGATGAGCTTGACAATGATCACCGAACCGCTTTATTGAATAGAATACTCGATAATCATCGATTCAAAACCCTGGGATTCACACTCAACCATCTCACTGGCAGTGCATAGTCAGTTATCTGTCGAACTTTATCACAATGCTGGTTCTGACGTTCAATCACGGAATTTAGTTCAAGCATGCTGAATCTGATAGCTCGACATGATATTGAAAAACTATTATTAATGGACATAGAGACTTCGTCCTCGAGTCCAGGTGAGCACTAGCTTCAAATCCTGATTCAGGAATCGTGATTTCAGTGAATATTCTGCTACAGTTGTCATCTTTGGTACGCTCTCTGCACATCTTCCAGCTAAAGACTCCTCCTAGCAGTAATTTGTTTCTTCTTGACAATGCCTGGGCTGAGGTGGTTGTGAAAATGTTCGAGAGGAAACTCGACAAGCTATACATTTTGAATCATTCGTCCTCATTCGATGAACGGAGCGCGACCAAGCTTTCGCAGGCTAGTGAACACAATCTAGGGGACATACAAGTATCCGACTGAGCTTGATAGTAGGTAAACCATCAATGAGTTTAGGAGTTGCCGATGCTCGGCAAAAAAGTTTGGTTTGCTGCTACGTATGGGGACGACGACACGATTCATCAAGACCATCACAGAAACGGCCACGCAATTCAAGGTGAACTGTAGTCAAGCAGGGAGAGGTTCATCCGAATATCTATTTTTATGAAATTTTTTCGATGAAAGTATTTGTTTTATTTTCAGTCAGCGTGATTAACGGAGTGCAAATGCTGAGAATTTGTCACGAATCGAGGATGAACGAGAAACTATGAAAAGGGAAGAAAATTATTGCCCAATGAAAGTGTGATGTGTATTTTTTCCATCCCAAGAATAAATTGTATGTTCTCCGAATTGTGAATGACACGAGCTGATGATGAAAATATGGCTCGTGATTTTCGCGACTCTCTGCGACACACGCATTATCCACGGAAGTAGTGTTTCTCAACTTTTTGGATTGTTTGGGAATCTGTCCGTGCTGTTGCGATTTTTCAAAGAAGGCCTACTCGCACCCAAAATGCTTGCCCCGCCCACTTTCAGTCACAGTTCAATATTCATAATTCTCATTCTTGACGAGCTAAAGTTCTGAATCTTCGCGTAGAATGTGGGGGTGATGTGAGCCTACTACTGGCGGTGCGTGAGCCTGATGGAACGCCTTTGGGAAAAATCGATATGGACGAGGCTAGCATTTTGGGTGCGAGTAGGCCTTCTTTTAAAATTCGCCACAGCACGGACAGTTCTCCAAACATTCCAAAAAGTTGAGAAACACTACTTCCGTGGATCACCTACCGAATACACGCGAAACCCAAAAATTCGGCTGACGTTCCATAGACTGCATTGGTTGGCGAAAACATACATGTGAAAAAGTGGCTGTTTCGTTCCTCGAGGGCATATGGAGGCCAAATACTACCATACTCTAAGGATCACTAACACTCATTATTAGAAACATTTTAAGCCGTAGAACAAGGTTCTAACACCGCTGGCAGCAGAGTTGTGATTTTTTCGGCTCATTTTTGCTGAATTTCTGTTGCCGCGGAGAGTGGTCGCTACAACTTGAAACTTTTTTTCTGAGTAACCCTTGGACTGATGTCCATGCGTTAAAAGTTTGGTGAGTCGGAAAAAATCCTTCAAAGAATAATGAATTTTCGAAAAAGTATTGCTCGGTTGCGTCATCACTATGCAATTATTGATTTTTTTCAATAGATTTCGCAATATGCGCGTCGTAATCTCTAATAGAATATCTCTCTAGTGAAAAGGTTTCAAGTCGATATCTGCTCTGGTTCGAAAGATACAGACGATTGAAAAAGTGCCCGGTGACTTTTGACGTCGACTGTACGTAGAGTGCGAAAAAAAGGTCATTTGGTTGAAAAAGAAGTGATACATTGTCAATAACGTTCATCGGAGCAGGCCGGAGTGGATTCTTTGCTTACGGTTGTTCGTTCGCTCTCGAATTATTGTAAATTTTCATCACATTCACCGCATTGACTCTGCATACTGAAAATGTTTGCAAAAGAATTATCCCGAATCGGAATCAATCCCGGGCACACCTCTGATTGAGTGCTCGTTGCAGAGCTGGTGGTTGTGTGCCGGTGCACTGATGGAGTAAGAGCATGCCAACCACACTCTCTTGCCGACTTGAGGCAGGTTCTGCGTTGGAAGGTAGACGCTTTGAACACATAAAGCTTGTTTACCTCCATCAGTTTGCTTACATCGTCCTCCTCAAGAAAGGAATGGCCGTTTCTTAGGTACAACTTATCGATTTTTTGCGCAAACATGTCCAGAATGACCGTTGACCACGAAGCATTGCGCAATTCCATCCTGCCCTCGATCTGGTGGATGTAAAGTGAGCGAAAGCGCGTAGATAAGTCCATTAGAAAGCCCTCTGAAGAGACGCTTGTGCTTTAAGTGTTTGCAATGTTGTTGAAACAAAGTTATGCATTCCTACTTGTCGACACTGTGCTACTGCTTTCGCTCTCCACAACCAGAGAAAGGCGCTCGACACAGTGTAGGTCGATCATTTTCAGTGTTAGTGCTGTTAAAATTTAGATGTTTTTCGAGTAAACTCAGGTAACACTCACACAGCCCTTTTCGAAAGCTTTTCAAACACAAACTCCATCTTTCCGAAGCGAATGTGATGCAGGAGCTCATTGATTTTGGAGAGCCTGACCCAACTGGTGCATTCACTTATGATCGATGCTGTTTCGATCCGGGTTCCCATGCAATCAATTAGGTATTTAAATGAGCTTTCGTAGTCATCGCTCTGTTCGAATTCAACTTCGTATTCCTGCAAGTTTGTGACTAGATATTACGCACTTTCCCGGACAAATATTCCAGAAACCTCTCCGTCCCCACTACTAACCATGCGGAATCAATTCATATAGGGATTCATACAATTCATTTATACCACGGGGTTCATATAACGTTTCATAAAAGTATTAAGAGGAGAAGCAATTTTTTTATTCGGAAGTAAAAGGATCATTGTTTCACTTCGATTTACTCCTCACATTTTTCGACTGGTAGACCTTGTCCCATTCACTGAAGAGACTGTTGAAGTAGACCGCGCTGTCGTCGTCAATTCTATTCGAGTTGTTCAGCCGAAGAGAGCGAGGCAGTCTGGCAGGGGCGGATGGAGACTCATCTGTCGGTTTACGCCTGAATACGTTCATGAACAACATAGCGAGAAGTTGTGGTACCGAAAGTGTGAATAGTATCCTGCCAGCTTTAACCGCAATGCGAATCCCCACTCCCGTTGCGTGGCGAAGCATATGGAAACGCCGATTGCATACGCTCTGGAATGTTCTCCTTTGAACTATCTCAAAATCGTCGTTCTTACATTGTAGTCGACGTCTCGTAGGCTGCACCACAAAGAGTTACGATGTTGAGATCATCTTCATGTAGGTCGCCTAAAAAAGTCAATTTAGGGAACGTGTAATATCTCAAAATCCGTGTTTCGGCTCACTGTAAGTCAATATGCTCGCAGCTACAACTCCAGTTGATAGTCCCCACACCAGGATGAAGAGAAGGAACTGAAAACTTCTTTTTTTCCTGGAGAAGAGAGGTGAAAGTTAACCTTGAACGCCCTCATGTTCTCCTGCAGTTGAAACTTTGCACCGAGCGTGTACCGAGGGCTCAGTAGGATTCGATTCACTCGTCGATAGTTGAAGATCACAAGTCCAACACCGATCTGCAAGTTTTCTCAACTAATTGATCATGAAACACCTGTTTTTTTTTAAATAGAAACACCTACCACGCCTGGAATTATGATGTACACACCCAGAATAGCGTACATCACGTTCATTGTTAAACCTCCCGATCCTGCAATTCATTCCATTTTTAAATCTTTTCTGCACAATTATCATTGAGAAACCCACTTATCGTCATGGAAACTCCCATCGTCAAGCTGAGCAGAAAAGTGAGAAATATCAGAACGTATGAAATTACATGCCGCTCTCTTTTCTCATAGTTCTGTATAAAGATTGTGGCTAAAAATCGCTCGATTACCTGAAATAGAAAGTTCAATGTCCACGAATTTGTTGTTCCTTTTACAATGGATGCGAATAGAACTGCAACGGTGAATGCTTGATAGTTCCTCAAAACTGAAGCCAGCATAATTATAACGTTAGGCAAGGTAAAGAATTCAGTTTCTGAGAAACGATTGTGTGAAATTGGAGAACTTCAATTCTCACGATTCGGATTGAGTATCTTCAACTGAACAAACAAAAGAGTTGATCGAGCAACAGCATGAATGTAGGCATTTACGAGAAGCACAATGCCAAGATTGAGCATGTTTCGATGGAAGAGGGAGGACTGCACGATAGAAGTAATCATGGTACGAAAAGTTACAAACCTCTCGCAAAACGCCTATGGATATGCTGGCGATGATTGTATTGTACAGTATTGTCACACACTCAAATACAATTAGTAACCGATAGATAAAGGTACTCAAGCCAGGACTGAGCCCGTTGATATCTCCATAGATTGGGATTATTCTAAAAGAGAAATAGATAATTAAGGTTGAAGAACTTGCAAGAAACCAACACGAAGACGTTATCTTCTTTATAGATTAACGTCGTTGAAGACATCCACGAATAGGAGAGATAGTAAAGGAGATTTGAGTGGAAGTACGAAAGCAAAGGCGTGTGATACACATCGGAGTCGACAATTTTCCCTTTGCTTTTACCAGGTGTTGAAAACATGCCGAGCTAGTAATTACAGTAGCGACCGAAAGTATTCGGACACTTTTTCAATCGTCTCTAACTTTTGAACCAGAGCAGATATCAACCTACTTTTTGTTCTATTGCACAGATAATCTATAGTAGATGACGACGCGCATATAATGGTATCTGGGAATAGCCTCCGTAATTGCATAGTGATGACGTAACCAACATGTACTTTTTCGAAAACTCGTTATTCTTTGGTAGATTTGTTCCGACTCACCAAACTTTTTGTGCATAGAGATCAGTCCAAGGACTATCCAGAAAAAAGTTTCAAGTTGCTGCGACCACTCTCCATGGCTGCAGAAATTCAGCAAAATTGAACTCGAAATTTTATAACTCTGCTGCTAGTGGTGCTAGAATCTTGTGCAAAGGCTTAAAATGATTCTTGTAATAAGTGTTGATGATCCAGAGATTATGGTAGCATTTGCCCTTCATTTGGGTTTGGGAACCCGGAATGTCACTTTTTCACTTGACCCTATTTTCAGATCTCACCGTTCCAAGGGTGATTTTTGAAAATTCATGATTCCGGTGCAGGAGTGTTCCAATACCATTGGACAATACCTGCTCAAATTTTTAGGGCAATTGGGTAAGTCTCCGGCATGTGGCGAATTTTTTACGGAGGCACACTCACTCCCAAAATACACGCCTCGCCCATACTCGATTTTTTCAAAGACGTCCGATCGGGCTCTAACTTCGCCATATGTACGATTACAGTATCCTTATGAACTGCGAGAAGTTTCAGAGCTTATGCTCCACTGCGAAGATAGATATCGATATTGACCGCAGCGCGAATGTGGGCGAGGCGTGCACTTTGGGAGTGAGTATGCCTCCGTAAACAATTCGCCACATGCCGGAGACTTACCCAATTGCCCTAAAAATTTGAGCAGGTATTGTCCAATGGTATTGGAACACTCCTGCACCGGAACCATGAATTTTCAAAAATCACCCTTGGAACGATGAGATCTGAAAATAGGGTCAAGTGAAAAAGTGACATTCCGGGTTCCCAAACCCAAATGAAGGGCAAATGCTTCCATAATCTCTGGATCATGAACACTTATTACAAGAATCATTTTAAGCCTTTGCACAAGATTCTAACACCACTAGCGGCAGAGTTATGAAATTTCGTGTTCAATTTTGCTGAATTTCTGCAGCCATGGAGAGTGGTCACAGCAACTTGAAACTTTTTTTTCTGGATAGTCCTTGGACTGATCTCTATGCACAAAAAGTTTGGTGAGTCGGAACAAATCCACCAAAGAATAACGAGTTTTCGAAAAAGTACATTACGTCATCACTATGCAATTACGGAGTCTATTCCCAGATACCATTATATGCGCGTCGTCATCTACTATAGATTATCTGTGCAATAGAACAAAAAGTAGGTTGATATCTGCTCTGGTTCAAAAGTTAGAGACGATTGAAAAAGTGTCCGAATACTTTCGGTCGCTACTGTATGTGTGAACATTGTAGTCCATATTTTTAATTAGAAACCGTTTATATGCAACATGACAAAAACATTGCAATAATGTCATTTCCTTCTCGCTTGCTTCGCCTGGAAGGAATTGTCCCAGTCACTGAACAGATTGTTGAAGTACGTGGCGCTTTCGTCATCGATTCTGTTCGATCGATTCCCTCGGAGTGAGGGAGGCTGCTGCACAGGAGCGGGTGGTTGTTCGACGGGAGATCTGCATCTGGAATAGATGAAGAATATGAGATGCAAAGAAAAGAGATATTCACCTGCACAAAGCAATTATTCTGATTACTTTCGTCTTCATAGCGTTCCTCCACTCGCGTTGCGTGATGAACGAGATTGAGCCACCGCAAGCGGAGGACCTGAAACAATTATTATCGTCGATCGAAATCAGAACTCAATGCTCACATCGTCAGCAGTGTATCATTTGCAGTGCCGCAGAGAGTGACAATGTTGGGGTCGTCAAGGTGACGGTCGCCTTTGAATGAACAGATATTTCATTATTATTAAAGTTATTCAGCCATTCCGAGGACATCAAAGTTTTGCCATTCAACGACACAGTACATTTTCCCAAAGCTTTGAAAACGAAAGTCAAAAGTAAGAGACAATACAGAAATCACTATTTTGAACTCAATGAACTTACGAAACACCATGACGAGGCCGGCACAACCGAATCCGATGACTATCCAGGCAACAATCAGGAGAAGGAACTGAAAAGAGTGCTCACAACGTAAATTCGGGGATTCATCTTCGATATTGGCATTGACATTACGCCATATCACTGCTTACCAGAGTGAAAACTATGAATTTTCAATTTATCTTGTATTTTGCAGCAACCAATCATGACCAGATTACGGTACCTTGAATGCCCTCATGTTCTCCTTCAGCTGGAACTTTGCTGCCAGTGAATATCTGTCACTCAACAGGATTCTCTTCACACGACGATGATTGAAGAACACCAGAAATACCGCGAACTGGAATGATTATTAGATGTGAATTCATTCTAAGTGCATACAACAACTTTTTTGAGCGGGCAACTAACTGCACATAGTTTCAATCTGAATGAAAACACCTGTCTATCGTGAGATCTATGCCATAACTCTCCACCACACGAGTGATGAAAGGTATCAGTGGAAGACAAGTTATTTATGAAAGTTTATGAAAAAAGTGGATTACCGCAGCAGGAATGTAGGTGTACACGCGCACAAAATTCATCGCCACAGCAGTTGTGAGGTTCTCGGCATCTGAAAGGATTGCCGATTGAAGTTCTTTGGTTTGGGGTTCGCATCTGAATGTTGTCATCCATGTGCACGTTATACCAAATCATAGTATTGCCAAATCACAAATCATAGAACAACAAGAATGAACTCACTGAACGCTCTTGACATTCCCAACGCTAGAGCGAAGAAAATCGTCCAGAACACGAGGACGTATGAGATCCAACTCCTCTTGTTGTTCTCATAATCGTATAGGTAAATCGTCGCAAATACTCGTTCTATGACCTGTAATTTAGCATATAAATGGCATCATTGGGCTGCTTTTATAGGCTCACAATTGATCCGAATAAAACCACTACGAGCATTCCTTGAAAACACTTGAGAACAGAGGCAAAGATAATGGTCATGTTGCCCCAAGTAGCAAGTTGAGTGTCTCAAACGGCAATTAGTGGGCTGAGACAGGCAAACACGCAATTACCATTGGGAAGAAGGACTTTCAATTGGATGAAAATGAGAATCGATCTGCATATTATGTGCAAATATGCATTGACAAGCATTATTTGTCCCAGATTGAGCATGTTCCGGTGGAAAAGCGAGGACTGAAATACCTTTTTGAGAACAACGATTTCTCAATTTTGCGAACCTTTGCTAGAATAGGAATTCCCAACGTAGCTACTATCACATTGTAGATCATGACAACGCATTCGAGCGCTATCAGAAAGTAATAAAATACTTTGCTAAACCCGGGCTTGACATTGTCGAATTCGCCATTGATTGGGATGTATCTGCAATTTTTTTTCAATTTTCGAAAGTTCGAAAATATGATAACTTACAGTAAAATATCGCCGACTCTATGCACTGACATATCGCAGGAACGGGTCTGTCGAAGAAAAACACACGAGATTTCGACAGGAACGTGACAATTTCGCGAGATTTCAGACGGGTTTCGGCTCGGAGACGGCAATTTACACTAAACTCTCTCTGTATCTATGCGACCTTTGCTGACGTTCGCAAACATGTGAGCTGGCATTCGACAACTGCTAAGCACAAACGCGCGTAATATTGATCGAGAAGATGTAAACAAGCTATTGTTCGCTCTCTCAATTCAATGAACTCAAAGGTCGAGTCTATACAAGAGTGAATGAATAAGATACAACGTCATCGAAATGTTGAGAGAGAAATTTCGAGTCTTGTCGAGACGAATTCCAGCTGGCATTGAAAATTTGTATGCAACTTTGACGGCTGAGACATGGGTAGCACAAGGCTTCAGTCTTTCAAGATCTAACAAGGCTTGTTTGGACTATCGCAGGCTAGATCGTCATATTGTATGAGATCTCTATTCTTTTGTGATACACGCGAGTGATGTATTCGGTACATGATGTCTGAGCTCATCAAAGAACAGGGACTTGTGATAACAAACCCCTTTCACACTTCAAGTACGGCAAACGATGTGACATCCCGTGTCATCATGATAAGAAACAATATTGGGATATTTATCTCTTTTTGGATTGCTTCGCAAGGTACACTTTGTCCCATTCATTGAATAGGTTATTGAAGTAGACCGCGCTCTCATCATCAATTCTATTCGATCGACTGCGACGATTTGAAGAAGGGCGTTGAGGAGGTTGAACAGGGGTATCATCATCAGGCGATTTGTGCCTAAAACAGTGAATGCTGACGATAGTTTGTGGTCCTCGAGATACCTGAATATCGATACGATCCTCACAATCTTCCCCCTCATCGCGCGTCTCCACTCTGGTTGCGTGATGAAGCAGGTGGAAACGCCGCAAGCGAAGGCTCTGAACGAGATTGGAATGCAGCCTCCTTAGTTAAACCTGGACTTTCAAGGTAACTCAATAGGCTTACATTGTAGTCACAGTCTCATACGCAGCACCACACAGAGTGACGATCTTCAGATCATCGCAGTGTTGATCTCCTGTACAAAGATTGGAAGTATATTCGACGTTACTTCGTAATTGAACCAAGAGACACTTACGATAGACAAATACCAGACCAGCGACACCGAATCCACAAAGGCACCAGACAAGGATGAGTAACAAGAACTAAACGAGAGCCGCTGTATAGTCGGACACAAGAAGAAGTAAGTACCTTGAACGCCTTCAAGTTCTCCTTCAACTGAAACTTCGCAGCGAGTGAGTACCGATCACTAAGCAAGATTCGCTTTACTCTATAATGGTTGAATACTACCAGAACGACAGCAATCTGGAAGAAAAAGCATTTTTTTTTATTCCTTAATAGTTATTTGTACCGTTCCAGGAATGAGGGTGTTCGCCTGAACCAGCGTTTGCGCAACCTTATTGGTTAGGTTTTCGGCATCTGCAAGTTTTCGTATTTGCGTTTCGTTATCAATTGATTCCGAGGCTCTCACTGAAAGTTCGCGATAGCCCTAACGATAATGCCAGAAATATCGTCCAAAATACGAGTGCGTAAGAAATCCAACTGCGCTTGTTGTTTTCATAGTCGTACAAGAATATTGTCGCGAACAGTCTTTCTATCACCTAAAACGTATAATTTTGGTTGTGCCAAATTTGTAATGTTACAATCGATCCGAATAGCACTACAGTAATCAAGGCTTGATAACACCTGAGAACCGAGGCAAAGATAATAACTGCGTTGGGCCATGTTGCGAATACCTTCTCTGAAACAGCAATTAAAGGGAGTCTTGGGAGATCAACATCTTTTCCCAAGTCTGGGTCTGTCTCTTCAGTCTTCATACTCTCTAACAGATAAGACGAAAGGGCATCTCACCGTCGGGAAGAAACAGCTTCAATTGAACGAATAGAAGAATCGATCGGGCAAGAATATGCAAATATGAATTGACAAGAAGAATGAGACCGAGATTGAGCATGTTTCGATGAAATATCGACGACTGAACACAATTATTTGGAATTAGAGAATAATGGATCTTACCTTTCGAATTATTCCGATTCCCAAGCACGACAGGGTTAGATTGTACATCAAGAATACAAATTCGATCGAAATCAGAAAGTAATACATTACTTTACTGAAACCAGACTGCACATAGTCGTATTCGCCATAGATTGGGATGAACCTTTGTCAAACTTATTTTCGAAACTCAAAAGCTAACTTACACTAAAACGTCGCCTATCCTATGCGCGGACATGGCGTAGAATTAGGAAAAATAGACGAGATTTCAACAAGACGGCGGTAATTTGGAGTTTTTCTAGACGAGTTTCGGACGGAGTCGCCAATTTTCTCGTTCGACTTGCGATATTGGTGCGTATGCTCACGAGACTGGCCATGAATAGAACTCGTGCGTTGTTGATCTCGGACTAGGGTTCAAGTCTAGGAAAGATTGGGGGCAGTCCGCACAAAGAGCATTGTCATACGATCCTTTTCAATGAAGTCATGCGTTGCTTGACAACTTGAAACTTGTTGTCTATGTCTGCGATAAGATTTTAAGCAGAGTCCAACACATTTCTCCCGACGCCGCCAAATTACCATCATGAGAGACTTTCATGATCAACGACAAGTAAATATGACGTACATGCCAAAACTATAGACAGAGAGGAAAATTTACACAGATTGAGCTCATGGATGTGGTGGCATGTGATGGAACAATCGTTTTTTGACTGCTTTTTCACGGATCACTGTCGTCGTTATTCCTCAGGGCCGACATTCAAATGGCAAGCTGCAGTTACGTCACCGGCGGTACTTTCGCTAGCTTCGTAGTGAACATTGCATGATCTTCGATAGATTGAACGCTTACTTCCCAGCAAAGCATGAACACAATTACGATCTCTTTCGGTTAACTTTCGCTTGTATTATCTTGTTCCACGAAAGATTGACAGCATTCACGAAGAGAAAAGATTTAGAATTTAGCGATTTTTATATGGAGCCGATGAATAGTCAGGGAAGAAAATTTGCATAATCGTGGATTTTAGTCGTGGTGGCACACGGAAGCAATCATGTATTGGTATGACCCATTTGAAAGCAGCTTATTGATGGTATTTTCCCACCTCGCTCGTGTGATTTCTTTCTGCCCAAACACTTTTCCGTGACATCATTCCTTTGTTGCTAACAGTGAACAAGACTAGATTTCCCATACGGTTAAACTATTCGTCTAATATTGCCGGTGTACGCGCACCACAAGTTGTCGTACGTGCAAGCACACATTATCTCGAAATTCATTCGAGCATAAGTTGCACTTCTTTCAGCATAAAGATGTTCAATGGCTCACATAAGGTTAAAGTCAGTTTATCGCTTGTGGGAAACGATGACTCAAGATCTCACGGTTGAAGTAGCAGCTGTTGCGGTCTGACATTGGCATTTGTGAGTTCATTTTTGAGAGAGGAATTCGGAATTGCTACCTGTCCCACGATCGTTCCAATCGGAACTTTTGCCTCGATATTGCTAAGTTGGGCTGCAACAATTGGTGCATGCTACAGTCCTGGATCATTTTCTCTCTCTCTCTCATCACAGAGATCTCTCGTCTGATAAAGTACACAGTATTGTCATTATTCGCACATTCGAAAAATTTCTTTCGAATAATTGAGATAGCATTCAACGGATAAAACTTACCATCCAGACTCTTCAGGGTTTTGGTGAGGGTTTCCTGGAATATGAAATAATTGGAGCAACTTCATGTATAATGATGTCAGAATGAAGAATGGCTCTCCTCACTTCGCACTGTCTCTCGCCATCTTGATTGGTTAGAGAGTGTGGAAAATGAGGAGAGTCATTCATCATTCTGACATCCCTATTCACGTACCACGATCACGCCGATCTTGGATAGCTCAGCATTCACCGTGGAAGCGAGAAGGATGAGGAGGAGGAAAGTCGAGAACATTGTGGGAATACGGAAGATGCGTTTGTTGTCAATGTCAGCCCGATTTATAGTCGTATAGAAGAATTAGCATATTGCGTGGTATGGGAGGAAACAATCCGGATTGAGTCAAGACTTCTTTCACAAACATCACTTGCCAGCGTTTGGGTCAACAACATCGGATCGAAATACTGGACGGAAATAGTCAATAGTGGACAACGCGAGAAATCGTAAAAAGCGTTCCTCAGCTGTATTGCTGCCTCTTCTTCTTGACTTCTGTCGCTTCCAGTCTCTTGTTCCAAGACTTGGTCAAGTCCGCGAAATAGACATCGTTCTCCGACTCCACTCGCTTTCCGCGAAGAGATGGGCGTTTGCGTGGAGTTGATGGTATTTCAGTAGGCGGTTGCCGTCTGTAAGAGATGTACTACTACCACTTTGGCAAAACGGAAGATTACCTGCATAGCGAGACATGTCTCCTCAACTTCCTCCTCATTGCTGTTCTCCACTCATGTATGGAGAAGAAGGTAGTAGATACACTGCATGCGTAGGTTCTAAATATTTCAATATTCGACAAGTCTGATAAGAATAAGAAAAAAAGAAAAATCACATGGTAGTCGCCGTCTCGAACGCAGCTCCGCACAGGGTGACCACATTAAAGTCGTCCTGATAAAGGTCGGCTGAACATAACAATTAAAATTATATTAAGGCAGCACATGGAAATTTTCAGTAGATTCCATGACTGTCTCATAAACAGAAAATGTAATGTATTTATTTTTTAAAACTCGCGCGATGACTCACAGTAATGAAAGATCCCTGCAGCAATGGCTGCCGTTGCTACCGCCCAGAGCATGCAGTAGAGGAGGAACTGAAAGAAAACCTTATAAAACCCCTTAGATTTGGGAAAAATTCATGAAAGCGTAGAACAAAACAGGATGAATGTTTTCTACACCATGATTTCGAAACCAACAAGTACCTTAAACGCCCTCATGTTCTCTTGCAGTTGGAACTTGGCACTGAGAGAGTAGCGAGGGCTGAGTAAGATTCGATGGAGACGTCTGTAGTTGAAGACGACGATTACGATGCCGATCTTCAAATATTTTGACTCTTTCACAAGATTGTTTACGTTTTCTTGAAGTTCACTCTACTATGCAAGTGAAAAGCAGAGAAAGTCATTTTCGAGCAATTTGTAGTGTACACTACAAATTGTAGTGTACACTACAAACTCCACCTGCACCATCTACACTTACTATTGATGGAATAATCCCGTACGCATAGCCAATGGCATTGAATATTGGCGTTGTCAGAGTTGCCGAATCTTCAAAGCATCTTGTGTTTTACATTCCTCATCATTTCCCATACTAAATGTTCGAGACAGTGCCATTCCACTGCTAAGCAGGATCGTAAACGAAATAAGCATGATTGAAATCCATCTGCGACTTTTCTGTTCATAATCATTCAGAAATATTGTTGCGAAGAATCGCTCTATGACCTGTAAATGTTCTCCGAGTAGATGAACTGAGAAGCTAAGTGGACTCACAAGCGAAGCAAACAAAATCATCACTGTTGAGCCCTGATAACATCTTACAACCGAAGCGGCGGTAATTACAATGTTTGTAAATGTTGCGAATTCCGCATCTGAAACAGGGACAACATGGTCAAATATGTGAAAAAGTTGTTACCGTTGGGTACGAGCAGTTTGAGTTGAACAAGTAAGAGAATCGATCGAGATATTGCGTGGAGATATGCATTGAAGTACATAACAACTCCCAAATTCAAGAGGTTTCGATGGAATACGGAGGACTGAGAACGAGTTCGCTTTGAGTATGCGGATGTTGGCAAACCTCGCGCCATATCCCGATAGCTAGACTGGCAAATAGCGTGTTGTAAATTATCATTAAGACCTCGATTACTATCAATATCTGATAGGCTACAATACTGGGACCTGGCTTGAGCCAGTCGAGTTCGCCAATGATTGGAATGAACCTGAAACGGATTTGAAATTAAACAGTATTGAAAAGTTAGCAAAACTTACACTGCCACCTCCCCATTTGTGTAGATTTGCATGCTTTAATCAGAGAAATTGACAATATTTTTCACGAATTTTAGCCGATATGCATAATAGAAGGTAGCGCCAAGGATAGAAAATAAAAAGAATGGGGTCAAATGAAGGACGAAATATAGGCAAGAACCGCTTGAAAACTCTCCTAGTCAGCACTGAATAGAGTCTAAAGTGTCAATACTTTTTCGGTTCCGAGTTTCAGCTGCGGTTACAAATTACTAGCTAACTATTGGTCTCTGAGCGTTACGAAAAGATGTGAGAGACTTTTGAGAAGCAAACTGATTGAGCGACATGGTTGAGTGTTAATGAAAATTCATTTTTTTCATAACACAGTAGTTATTAAAAATTTTTTAATAACTACTGTGCACAAATATGTTTTTCAGAGTTTTCTTGTAATTTATCAAATTGAAACAATCAGACGGAACACATGAAATACAACATGCAGTTAAGAATAAAGCTCAAACAGCGGTATTTGACATCAGAAAGGCTCGTCGACTCTCGATAGATGCTTGAAAGCTAGGATCTTGATCCAATTGGTTTCACTTTCTGAAAAATGTACAACTGGATAATCAATGCAACCGCACCGAATGTTGATTGCATTTAAATCTGAAGTGGAATCTTACCTTGAAGCCAATAGTCGTTATGAATCCGTAATCTGTCGTAAAGATGCGCAATATAGTAAATTGTGCACTCGAACCAGCATATCTTTCCTGATTGCGGCAAACGCTGCAAAATATATTTGATAACTAAGAGATAAACAACATAATTTAAATGCTCCACGGAAGGCATTCAGTAGTCAAATACCTCTATGAGCTCTGTCACACTCTCAGCTGAGAGAAATCGACAATAGTGGTCATTTATAATCCTCAATTTGATGATTCTTCTAGCGAACATTTCGATAATAACCGGTGCCCAATTAACATTTAGAAGACCGAAGAAATATTTGTCATCATATTTGTGATCTATATAACTTGCGAGCTGCTGAATGGAGAGAGCTCGAACAAATGAAGATGTGCGGAGCAGAAAATTAACTGAAACTGAATTCATTCCAAGCTATTCTCAATCTAGTTCAGATAGCTCACTTGGATTGACCATTGTTACTTCTCGAACAGTCAATGATAGTTTCTTCACTCGGCGTTCTTCGATTATTTGCAAAAGTTGTGGACTGAAATGCATTTATTTTATTTCTAATTTCTAAAAATTTCTTCACCCCATGTTATCCGACAGATTGTTCGTCGTAAACGTGAGATTTTCGAAATTGAAATGTGCCAGGAGAAATGAGTCTCTGCTTTCCATCTTTTCATCGCAATGGTGAATAACGGCATGCCTAATCTTCTCGCCGAAACAATGCGTCATATGGTCGGTTAAACGCGCATTATCGGCTAAACGCTCATAGTAAGACGCATCTGCTTGCATATGGAAAACCTGCAAACATTTGAAAACCACTTTAATTGTTCGCAATATCTTTCGCACACCACAAATTCCGAATCGTCGTCTTCAGTTGTTGGGATCTCCAACTTCAAATGAGTTATGTACGCATCCGCGATCGGTTTTTTGAACCCAAAGAAGGTCCAGTCGTCTGGATATCCAAGAGTCTCAAGTCGCATCGAAACCAGGCGAGACTTGCGCTTGGAAACGTAAGCCAATACGTCCAATCTGTTGTGATCCTGGAAGAAGAGCGCTGAAGTAATGCCATTCTAATCCTCTTACTCTGATTATCACGGTTAATTTATCAACCAGCTTAATGTTCGGGCGCAGCCTTGAATACTCATCCACTCGTGTTTTTAGTTGAGTTGAAACCTGAAATGTAACAGATGCGCTTCAATTCACCTTACCTCATGTTTTTCATCGCACGAGCCTCAGAATAATGTCATACCAGTCTGAGATCGAGTAAAGATTCAGGGGCATACTCGTTTATATTGAACATGAGCTCAAGTGGCAATTGCTCAATTGGCGACATCCTGCCAGTTGACGACTAGAACGAGCATGTGAAGGAAAGAGGCGAATACCAAGAATTAATGAGCGAGGAAGAACAGGGAGTTAACAGAATATTAAATGGCAATTGCAAGCAAATAAGCGTGTAGTAATGCACGCGGATGGACTCTAAAATTCAAGTGAGCCTGGTGCTAGAACAACTGATTTATCCGCTTGACCCGATGGCACTGCCGCGATGTAAGGGGTATCCACTCCTTTACTCTCCACTGGATCTAAAGGAAGGCTTCCTAAAGGGAAGCGGTTGAATGTGATTTATGGTATCTCAAGGAAATGTCTCAGGATAGATGCCTTGACGGTCTCCCTTTGGTGATGTGTAGATGGTGACTATGACGTTAGGTATTTCATCTTTATCAGAGACTCCGACCAAATGAGATGGAATTGGGCGCTTTTATAGCGCCACCGAAGATTCGAGAGCGGCATTGATAAGAGTGTTAGGAATGAATGAGCTCGCTATACAATCACACTATGACGGCGGTGCGTACTCTGTAATCATGCAGATCAGCTCTCTCCATTGATGAATGGTTGTCGATTGACAAGGCTGATGACGACCTGACCCTGATAATTTCAGATGGTTTCGAATAAAGAGGTTCTTAGGCGTCTAAGACACCCGGCCAAGCAATAGGGCGGGAAACACAACCACAGTTGCTTGAGCGAGCTTTTTCACTTTTGAAATTAAATTTGAAATCATAAGCTAGCTTGTCATGTTTTGGATTGCGATATCGATTTTTTTTGCGGGAGGCATAAAACATCTTTATTGTGATGTGTTCATAATCGTAGTCCATTAGTGACACAACCGCTGGACATTTTTGTGAACGCTTAGACAATCAAGAATGTAACCTGCAGCATCCACACTGTCGGTGCAGTGCTGCTTTTCTTCGTGGAGATAAGTGCATTATGCACCGTGCCTCGAAGCACTATCCTCTGGTTTGGGAGATCCGATCGGACGTACTGAACGGTTCTTAGTTCTCATATCGATTGCTAAAAATCGGAATAGCATACCATCATATCTGAGCCGAGAGCTGATTTGAGTGCTGCATGGTTGATGTCTGCTATAATGCTGAATTCCCAGCTTCCAGTCAGTTTGAGACGAAGGCGAGCCTGTGCATATATTCGAATCTATCTCTGTTGAGAACACCCTCTGTAGAGTTTGAATAGAAACTGAAGCCTACCAAGATAGCCTCGATCGCTCCGTCAGGGGTGAACAGTAATCGAGGCATTACGAAAGCTCGAAATTGAGACAAAATGCTCGCAAAAGATCCGCTTGGTCGGAGCATGCTCCTCGGATTCTAGAACAGAAGATAAACGCTCGGCTTATTGTTAAATGGAAGTTTTAATCTACAAAGTTTCTCACCAATGGTTCCCTGCTGCTAACTCCAAAGATCCCAAAGGGCGCCGTTTTAATGAACTCGCGAATGAAGAATTCATCAACGAAACGAGCTGCGCCAGCGAATCTTAGTGCGAGGTTGGGCAGTTTTGCCGCAATGCAAATATCAAGGAATCTGAAATGTTTGATGATTCACTGATTGGTCCATGAACAACACCTCTTTCTCTTGTCCTCTCGTTTATGTTTATCGAATGAGAGGTGTGTGATCACAAACTGTTTTGCCGCACAAACTGAGAATATGGATGGCAACGCCGCAAGGAAGTCATCGTCCACTAAAATCTGTAAAGATACTGGAGCTTTCCTGTTTTTTGGCCCACACTGCACCGCTCCAACCACATGAAAGGTGTAGGAATGAGAATGGCAGGGAGAGAATAAGGGATAGGAATGAGAATGGTAGGGAGAAAATACTATGTAGGAATAGGTGGGCCAAAACAGGAAAGTGCCAAGATACTGGTTCGATGTTGATTGAGGGCAGGATAAGGTATAGGAAAAGACATATTTGAAGAGCGTTTCTCACCGGTCTGATAGAAATGAAGATGAAACGAAATCGTTGCAGAAAATTTCTTGCTCTGTCGATGGACAGATTCGCTTTGGTTGCGCACTGAATTTTTTGTTTACTTTGTTGTTTTCACGAATCAAACATAATCATCAAATGATAATGTGGTGTTAAAAAACAGGGAAAAAATCCGATCTTTGTCTGTGTAAAGATCCGACCTTACAAAGTTCGGATTTGCATATTTGTATATTTGCATATTTTTTTCAACAGGCTCGATGTCAAAGATCGGATCTTTTCACCGTTTTTTAACATCGCATAACATACTTTGAGCACTTCACTCTCGCTCAACGCTCGTTTCCTGACTCTCATCTTCTTCTCTTGTTCTTTTCTTCCCCTTAGCTCCAGAAAGTACGTCCATTTGTCAAAGGCGAGTTCGAACTGTAAGTCTCCGTTTGGCATCTGCAGAGAATTGTATTGCTTACGAAGGAACCCCCTCAGCTTATCTCGCACCTGCGTGAGTTCGAGCTTAGTAACACAGATTTTCCTCGCTTTCGGTCTCGATTTCTCCGCCAGTTTGTTCATTCTCTTGCTTAGCGTAGCCAGTTCATCAAGTGCGATCTGGCCTAAGCGGATGAAAATATCGAGCAAACAGTCGTCGTATAACATGGATAGGTGATCCTGGAAGAAGTATCAACGGCAAAATGGGTTTACAAAGACAGTGAACCGTCTTCACACCTGTTCACGGCACGCCCGGGGCTCATTTGCGATGTTATCCATGATGATTCGATAATGTGCAGGTACAACCTGAGATGAACTACGCACTATTGCAATGAAGATTAAAGAGATGCGTCAATTGAACCGAATCGAATGAGCTCAGCCATAGGGTGTTCTTACGATCGTGCTAACATAAACTCTTGTTTGAATGAAGCGTCGTGTTCTGAGTAGAATATTTTTACAAAAGAGGAAAAATCGAGTGACAACTGCTTGGTCGGACGCTCCCAGACAGCTTGCATGAATAGTTGGCATGTCTTTGATTTATGGTCCACGTTTCAGGCATATAGACTTCTCTACCGTTCTCATTGAACACCCCTATAAAGTTCCGAATCGTTTCTCATCGTTGTTCAGCTCGTTATGATGTTTCTCTGTGCTCAGTTGCCTTGTTCTTCTTATTTTTACGTCATACCACGTTTCAGATATTTCGGAATATCCCTTTCTTGGAATCGGAATGTCGCCCATCGAGAAACTCCCTCTCGAACTAGTGTGCAAGATGATTGAATACTCCTTGGAAACAGTCCTTCGACTTCGATTGGTGAGACACTTTTGTAAAATGAAACCGTTGTCATCTTGAATCTATTTTTGCATTCGAGTATGTTTATTTGGCTGAATTATCTTCATTTTTAGGCCTCAACTCAAATGAAAAGGCGCATTGACGACTGCGCTCGATTGCGATCAAACATGGCAATCGTCGATAAACTTACTGTCTCGTGTCGCCCGCTGGGAGATGTGAGCAAATTGGGTTAATATTATTAAAAAGCGCTCATCAAATGATGATAGTTCTGACTCTTGATGAAAGTTTGTAAGTCTCTTTTCAGATGCACACAATACACCTTCTGGCATTTGTCCCCAAACACATGAGCCCTTTTTTCTCCTTGCGACTGAACCAGTTGCCTGCTCCGTACAATGAATATCCGTCATTTGAAAGAAAGCAACACGGGCATGATTATTTTGAAGGACATTCCGGGAGGAACAAAACTTCGCATGCGGTAAATGGTTACAACTTTATATACGATAAAAAAAAATTGCGAATCGATACATGTGCATTCGCAGGTCTTCAGCGTTGGCACGATTCGGGACCCTGACAGTTTCGCGGATTATCTGAGATATTGTTTCGGGAAAAGAATCGGACAGCTTGACATTCCACGGAGCACCGATGAAAACATAAAACCGACTGCGAAGCTACTCAAAGTTTTCACGTTCAATCAAGCAACGTTCGATGCTGATGAGCTGACGGATAATATGGGGTGAGACACATTCACGTACTTCTGGAAACGAAACATATTCAGGATTCTCTTGCATACAATTATCAAGGACTGTCAAGTCGAGAAGCTCTATCTAACCGTGCGCGATGTCACCGTGAAAGACCCAAGTAAGTGAAAAAAATCGTTCAACGAAACTTCAATTCGCATGTCAAAATCCACTCTTCTGAGGGATTTGAATAGTCAACATTTTGGCAAATTTCAAAAAAGCAATCCCATGTTTACAGTCGGTCTTCTCATCAATCTCTCCACCACGCTGAGATCCGTAGCGATTGATCAACAAATAAGATCACCGCCCTGCAACGGAAAATACCTTTTCGGCATCGAAGAAGCGGATTGGTCCTCGATTATCCTCACAATGTTCTCGAAGAAACTCGACAAACTGCTGATCGAAAACCCGTTCTATCCTAATCTCTGCGACGCAACTCTTCGCAATCTCATTAAGGTACACTCTTGGTTTTTTTTTTAAATTTTCATTCTATCTATTTAAAAAGTCAGCTCTTGCCAAGTTTATGGGTATAATTTAACGTCCGGCTGATTTCGAAACTGCGACATACCTAATCGGTTCCATTCAGCGCATTCCGCAATTGGAAAAGAAAGTATGGCTAAAGACTACGGCAGAAGCTTCTTTTGACATCCCGTATTGCAAGTGTCCTGGTTACAAGTTGCACGGTAAGCGTTGTAAACCTCCATTGAACCTTAAACGCATCGATTTTTTCGCCTCTCTTTCTCTGCTATTGCATCTAATCTCATTTTTCAACAACGATTTTTTTCAGTTTCATATCCTGCATTCACGACTTTTCCCCGCACCTTGACATTCAAGCATTACTCAAGAGTGGAAGAACCGTTCTGAATCATACATTTCATTATGCCTTACCGCTTCATTTTTTGTGAGACTGATTGTATTTTTCCTATAAAATTGCGATTTATTTTCGTTTACTTTACGGCAACGACTTTCGTTCATTTTCACTTTCGCACACTAAACTCTCCATTTCTCACCTTTGCCGCGTGGCGTCACCATCTCTAATCTCTCTCTCTCTCACTCTCTCTCTCTCTCTTCTCACCCGCTATCATGCACCTCTGACAAAGACGAGAGTGATTTCTCGATCTTTTCTCTCTCAAACTCCCGCTCTCACATCGACTCTTCTTATCACTCACTCAATGAGTCACTCGCGTGCATAACCGAGTGCAAGCAAGGTTACTTTCTTCGCTCTAAAATATTTTGGTGCTTCGTTTCATTGTAAGGCTTACCGTACCGCCATGAAGTTCGAAATTTATTTATCATCAGTGATACCTTCCAATCACTTCGACTCTCCTTATCACTCACTCAATGAGTCACTCGCGCGTGCATAACCTCGCGTGCAATAAGTTTTCCTGGCTCTGAACTTGGTTGACTCTGCGCGACAATTTAGCTTGTACTGCAGATCCTCATACACCATGTTATTCGAAAAGCAGTTTTCATCCTTTTGATAGAATTCCAGTTTCCATATGTCTTCCTATCTTCCTACCACACTCTTTCTACTTATCACTCACATAATCTGTCACTCGCATCTTGCGCACCAACGTTGCTTGCTTCACTCCGAACTTGTTTAATCGCCGTAAAACACGAGCGCATCATGTTAATTTTGAAGCTCGTAATAATTTGTGAGAATTTGCATATTAGTACCCGCGTCCCGCTTCCCGCTTCACAGAATTGTTTTTCCTATTGCACCCAGTTGTCTATTGATTATTCGTAGTTTGTATCGAGCGATTATTGGCGACTTTCTGTCCACTCGAGCAAAATCCTCTCGAGTTGCTGCTCTCTGCGTCAATATTTTAACTCTTGTTGCTTCGCTTACTCTTCCCTCGCTTCACTCGCGTATCATTGTTCCGATAATCTCCGAAAACAGCGTCGTTTTCTAGTTATCGGTCATGTCGAGTCTCTCTCCATTCGAGCAACTTCCTCGAGAACTGTTGCACGAAATCATCGAATACGAACCTCAAGCCGTCCTCAATCTACGACTGGTGGGAAATGCTTTCACTCTCACTTGATTACCAAGGACCAATAGAACGGACACGCGATCCCAATGGTAAACGCGGTTAGAATTCTAGTTGGGTAACCAGAGCTATCAAAACTGAGCGAATCGCAGACCTGTCGACTGCTCAAGGCCGTCATCGACGAGTACGTAACATCCATCCGTACTCGGCCGTTTGTGGAGAGAATCGAATTCAATCCCGTGGTGAGTTTTCTCTTTTCTCGCGTTCAAAGATTTGATTCAGTGACAATTGAGAAGCTCATGCTTAGAATCGAGAAAATGATGAGAGTTGTAATTGATCATGTGCAGTGAAAGTTATCATATTTCTCATGTCATGGCTTAACTAATACCATACGTCAAATGAGGTCTAGCTGAGCTATTTTGCCGTAGCCCCTAAAACGCTTGCCGACGTGGCCTGTGAAGGGAAATCGAATTTTTCCATGGTTTTATCAACTTCTTTTCGGACTGCCGAAATGGGTTTAGCCTAAATGCCGACATCCCCTCTCGCTCAGGCGAGATCTATTTAACGTATAACACACAGGATCAATGGCCGCGCGCCGTCACCATCAAAATAACCCCTCTTTTGCTGGACGACGATTGCTCGAACATGTTCGAACTTCGTCTAGCGCTTGCGGGAATCGACGAAAGCATTCGTCGCGCGATCAAGAGGAAGCAAGACGTGGACGAAGTGAATGAATGTGTTTGGGTGAGCTTCTAAACTATGGAACAAGTTCGGAAATAGTAAATTCACCTTTCACTGTCTTTTCACGTTTTTCACGCACTCGATCGAAATGCAAATTGCAGACCCACTACAACCTCCAATTCGACTACAATGTTGTTGAGCAACTGAAGTGTCTGGCTCCGATATTCGGCAAACGCGTCGATCGTGTGGAAATCGAGAAAATCGTGGATGAAGAAGACTTGGCGGTACTAAATCACGTTTCTTGATCCTTTATCATGCCAATACGGTCTCGTGACACACTCTCTCGCATTCTCCGAGTGTATGTCTGTATCTCGAGAAGAGAGAGAGAGAGAGTCAAGACAAACTTTAGTTTCTATCAAAATCATTCAAGATGATCGACGCCGTGATGAGCATGCTCGACGGAGTGGAGTTCCGAGTGTT
>LS516512.1:358915-377960 GCA_900490845.1 Pristionchus japonicus | reverse complement strand
GAGAGAGAGAGAGAGAGAGAGAGAGAGAGAGAGAGAGAGAGAGAGAGAGAGAGAGAGAGAGAGAGAGAGAGAGAGAGAGAGAGAGAGGACTCTGGTTTCTTCTTACCAGTGGTATACCAGTATAGTTACCAGTTGTGAGCGGGTTGAAATACAACTGGTAACTATACTGGTATACCACTGGTTTACCACTGGTACGGGACATGGATAGCGAATGCAGAATAAGAGAGTAGGGGAGTCATATTGATTGATAGCATGAGTTGGCGGAACTGTCCTGTTTTTTGGCCCACACTGCACCGCTTCAACCACATGTAAGGTGTAGGAATGAGAATGGCAGGGAGAGAAATAGGAATGAGAATGGTAGGGAGAGAATACTATGTAGGAATAGGTGGGCCAAAAAACAGGAAAGTGCCGAGTTAGCCTCATACGGTAACCGGGCCTCACATGGAACGTCCACGTGAGGTTAGTCACATTCAAAAACGATCTCAAGTGAAATCGTAAAAATCGTACTATGCGGCGTACACACGAGAGCTGGAGCTTGATGAAGTCGGTGTTAGAAGGGATCTTGTAGGAAGAGTTTAGGGTTGGCAAAAAGAATCTCCACATTGAATCTGAATCATTCCTCTCCGAATCGCGCGGTCTAGAGATTCAAATGAATCGATTCAATTGAATCGAGATTCATTTGAATCTCTCTATGGGTGCGAAAAACAACGCAGAAATCGGCAAAGATTCAATTGAATCTTTAATTTTCTCTTCCTCTCGTTCTGAGATTCATTCCACTCTCTATCGAACGCGCTCGCGCGGTCCGCAAAGATTCCTTTTGCCAACCCTAGAAGAGTTGTCTCTAGACACGCCGGGTAAGAGTCACTCAAATACCAGTGGTAAACCAGTTGCATACAACTGGTAAACTGGAACTGGTTCACTACTGGTAACTATACTGGTTTACCACTGGTAACTTTTCAATTGGTAAACAACTGGTAGACACACTGTTATACCACTGGTACGCCTAAACTCCGCCCCCTGTAACTGGTATACCACTGGTAAGAAGAAACCAGAGGAGAGAGAGGGAGGGAGAGAATGCGTGTAAACGACAGATCAGTCCCCTGCCTCACCTCTAGGTGGTCATCTGCACAGAAGACAACAATTGTGCCTGGAGAATCGTGCGAGACGTGCCCCCAAGAGGGTTCGATCCTGATTCTCGGGCTTGTCGACTCGCACTTCCATCTGAGGATAGCACTGTCCGAAGGGTTGGTCAGCTGAAAGAAATCAGTTTGCTCCATCAAGCACAGTTCATTTCCGAGAAATCTCATTTTCAGAAACCTTAATAAACTTGCAACCCGAATTGAATGTTTCATGATGTTACTAACTAAGCACTCCACCAACCGTAATCCAGACTGAGTTGCGAGCATAGGGCCGATCGAAGACAAGCTGTGTGCTCGGTTCCGTGATTAGCTCGGGAACGGGTCGATTGAGAGCAGCGGTCGGCGTATCAGGCGTGCTTCTGAAGATATTGATCATAAAATGGCGTTTCATCGAATGCTACACTGAGAAGATTCCCTAGTGGCGTGGTGGATGGAGGGTAGACGTAAAAGCCCTATTTAAGAACACTTTGTTTTCTGCTTGTCAACAGCTTGTGAAAGCTTCAGTGTACTAGTGGCGCAACATGAATTATTTGCTCACCAGTGAATGACAAGAGAGCAAGAGAAGGAGGCGGAGCCTCGAATGCTTTCTACTATCTCCGATATATATCACTCACCCAGTATTGTTGCTTCCACTCGCTGTAGTCGTGGCAGGACGAACGATGGTTCGAGCAGCGGTCGAAGTAGCAGGGGTGCTTCTAAAGTTTGTATGTCAAGCTCAATGAAGACTTCGTGATCAGCTTGGTATTGGCCCCTAGCTGGCTTCAGTGTTGCAGTGGCACACCATCAATGATTTGTACGCAAGCGAATGACAAGAGAGCGAGAGAAGGAGGAGGAGCCTTGAAGGTTCTACTATCTCCGATATATATCACTCACCCAGTATTGTTGCTTCCACTCGCTGTAGTCGTGGCAGGACGAACGATGGTTCGAGCAGCGGTCGAAGAAGCAGGGGTGCTTCTGAAGTTTGTATGTCATGCTCAAGAGTCTTATTTATGAAGACTTCGTATTCGGCTTGAAATTAGCTATCTTTGACCTTACCCAGTATTGTTGCTTCCACTCGCTGTAGTCGTGGCAGGACGAACGAGGGTTCGATCAGCGGTAGAAGTAGAAGGGGTGCTTCTGAAGTTTGTATGTCATGCTCAAGAGTCCTATCGATGCATAGTTCGTATTCGGCTTGAAATTAGCTATCCTTGACCTTACCCAGTATTGTTGCTTCCACTCGCTGTAGTCGTGACAGGACGAACGAGGGTTCGAGCAGCGGTCGAAGTAGCAGGGGTGCTTCTGAAGTTTGAATGTCATGCTCAAGAGTCTTATTTATGAAGACTTCGTATTCGGCTTGAAATTAGCTATCTTTGACCTTACCCAGTATTGTTGCTTCCACTCGCTGTAGTCTTGGCAGGACGAACGAGGGTTCGATCAGCGGTAGAAGTAGAAGGGGTGCTTCTGAAGTTTGTATGTCATGCTCAAGAGTCCTTTCGATGCATACTTCGTATTCGGCTTGAAATTAGCTATCCTTGACCTTACCCAGTATTTTTGCTTCCACTCGCTGTAGCCGTGGCAGGACGAACGAGTGTTCGAGCAGCGGTAGAAGTAGAAGGGGTGCTTCTGAAGTTTGTATGTCATGCTCAAGAGTCCTTTCGATGCATACTTCGTATTCGGCTTGAAATTAGCTATCCTTGACCTTACCCAGGATTTTTGCTTCCACTCGCTGTAGCCGTGGCAGGACGAACGAGTGTTCGAGCAGCGGTAGAAGTAGAAGGGGTGCTTCTGAAGTTTGTACGTCATGCTCAAGAGTCCTATCGATGCGTACTTCGTATTCGGCTTGAAATTATCTATCCTTTGCTTACCTAGTGTTGTTGTGTCCACTCGCTATAGCCGTGGCAGAAGACCCGAAGGATCGAGCAGCTGTCGACGAATTAGGCGTGTTCCTGATGTTTGTATTCCATGTTCAAGAATTGTAATTATGAAGACTTCGTATTAGGCTGGGTATTGGCCTCTAATATGCTAGTGTGCCAGTCGAACAACATCAACGATTTGCCCACATGTTTGAGAGAGAGAAGCCTCGAAGGGCTTCTTCTATCTCCGATACATAGCTCTCACCGAGTGTTGCTGCTTCCCCTCGTTGCGGGTGTATGAAAATACCCGAGGGGCACACCGGCGGACGAGAAAATCGGTACGGGACAGCTTCTGAAGTGTGTAAAGTATGATTTCGGCTTCGTATTGACGGCTCCTAATCTTACCGATTGTTGTTGAGTCCTCTCTGCACGACCGTAGCAGAATCCGCGAGGCGCATAGCCGCGGACCTGAACATCGGTGCGGTTTTTCGGTACTTTCTTTCTATACTTCCTATTCTTTCTAGCCTCAATCCACTACAAGATCTGAGCAGTGCGTTCGCAAGTGTGAATCCCACCCATTTGCCCACTTAGTATCACCAGCCAAGTAGAACTTTTGGCATACACTGTTGGAATTGTAATTCATACCCGGAAATTGAACTCGTTGCAGCCGCCGAAGCCTTGATTGCGGGACGAGGAGAAGGGACGGAATTCAGTCGGGTGGGCCCGGAATTGGAACTCGTTGCGGCCGCTGAAGCCTTGGATGCGGGACCAGGAGTAGGAATGGGATTCAGTCTGGCGGGCCGGGAATTGGAACTCGTTGCAGCCGCTGAAGCCTTGGTTGCTGGACGAAGAGTAGGGACGGAATTCAGCCGGGTGGGACCGGAATTCGAAATCGTTGCAGCCACCGAAGTGTTGGCTGCGGGACGAGGAGTAGGGATGAAACTCAATCTGGTGGGTCCGGAATTGGAAGTCGTTTTGAAAGCCGGAGCTTCGACTGCGGGCCGAGGTATTTGGACGGAATTCAGTCGGGTGGGCCCAGAATTCGAACTCGTTAGAGCCGCCGAAGCTTTGGCTGCGGGACGAGGAGTGGGGACAGAATTCAGTCTGGTTGTACCAGAGTTTGAACTCGTTGGAACCGCCGAAGCTTTGTCTGCGGGACGAGGAGTAGGGACGGAATTCAGTCTGGTGGTATCAGAGATTGAACTCGTTGGAGCCGCCGAAGCTTTGGCTGCGGGACGAGGAGTAGGGACGGAATTCAGCATGACAAGCGCGAAATTCCAATTCGTTGTAGCCTCATAAGCCTTTTTTGAGGGACGAGGGGTAGGGACGGAATTCAGTCTGATGGGCCTGTAAAAACTCTTATCATTATGGCGCTGTACTTTTCAGAAACCTTCGTGAACTCCAAACATACAGCGTGGTAGCGGATGCTTTCTGCCTATGGGAAGGATGGAGAGAAGCAGCAATGAGTGCAGAGGAGGAGGTGGCCGGCAGTTGTTGTTCCCTGTAATCGAGGTGCTCATGAGCGGCTCTAAATCGAACGAACAAAGAAAAGCTAAATCGACTCACTTCACATGAGTATGAAACGAAGATTGGAGAACATTGGCGGAGGTCCCAGGATCCATCTGACGTGTCTTGCTGAAAGGTAGATTACTCAATTGCTTCTATGATAAGATTATTTGGAAACAGCGAAAGCGACTTCTTAGACCCACCAAAACCGTATACCTCGTGTCCTTCGGTTTTTTCGCGAAGAGCACTGGTTTTGACCTCGTCTGACTTGTATCGGTCTCGCCGCTCCTGTTCTTCGCATTCATGGCCGAGTCAGTTGATGGAATCTCGACGACATCCGGTTGCCCGATCCCGTCCTCTGGATCTGCTGCTGCCGAGCTGGGACCGGCCTCTCCATGTTGTAGTAGGCTGGCATCGGAGAATTGTTCCTGAAAAGGTGTTTTCGGATGTGTGGAGAGTTCGATTCCTCCAGTCTGCACAATCTTTTGATGAATCTGCCAACTATCATAGAACGGTTTATGCAGTATCGGTTTTACTATACTTCTGAGATGTAATTTACTACACTTATGATATGTAATCTATCGAAACGATAGTCTTACCATTCGCTTCTGCGTTCTTTCCATTTCCTCTTTTAAACTGCTCGCTTCCTCCCCCAGTCGTCTTACTTCCTCTCTCTCCCTGCAATGAGAAATATTGAATCCCGTCCTGCAATTTCTCTGGTCAGGTGCCAATACGCGAAATATGAATTACTGATGCTTTGATGAGAAAACCATACGAAGTACCTTCCATCCGCCAGCGAGTGCATATCGTGTCGTCGAAGAGCGAAGACGACACGGCTCGACCGAGGCCCGATCTGTCGACAGAGCACCGGTGCGGAAGCAGTGCACTGGCGGAGCTTCGTCGGCAAATCGCAGCGTGTCTGATAGAAGGTTTGTTTTGGGCACCGTTGACGGGTGACACGTAGACTTCGTTAAATTACTAAACAACTTCTCTGGTTTCTCGTAACCACTGGTGAACCAAAGTCCCAACCTCTGGTTGGGGAAGTTCCGAAACCAGTGGTTGGGACTTTGGTCCACGAGTGGTAAACAACGAACGAGAAAGAGAGGCCTAATAAATCGATGTTTGCGTGCATGGGTCTCCTCTCAGCCGAAAGGCTCTCTTCATTTACCGTACTTGCCATAGCGACTAATTAATATCTTGCACAACTATTTGTTTAGTTATTCATCGAAGTCTAATCTAGTAGCAACAGGAGAAGGAAGCAGAGGCACCTTGCTCATTACCGAAACTGAACGTGGACTCACTTCTAAACGCGCCTCAATGACCGTAGTGACGTTCTTCATAAACAACACGTGTTCGTCCATCTGCTTGCGCAGATCTGCGATCTCTCCCTTGAGGCGGCTCGTGATGGCCTGGACAAGACGAGCGACGAGCTCCTGCAAGGTAACGTTTCATTTCACTTTCAATTATTTGTCCACCAAGGTTTGGGAAAGAGCGAAAGTCCCGGCGAGAGAGGAGAAAAGGTAGGGAGGTGAAGCACCTTTTATTTAGATATACCCCCTTTTTTTTAAGTAACGAAACTACGACGTAACCATCGAACCGTTTTCCTCTAGGAAAGTTGGGGCTTCGTTACCTTTTTTTACACTCACTATAAACAATTGTTTTATTGACACCTGTTTTGGCACTCAGCTTACCTTCCGAATCTTTTGAACCGCTCGTTTCTTCAAGGCCAGCTCCTCTGGTCTGTGTTCCTCAAACGCGTTTCCTATAATTCGATCGAACTCGTTGCTCCGGTCACTCTGAAAATCTTAAACTCAGTCGCTTCGGTGATAAAGTTCGATCTAAGGGAACTAAATACTCTTGTAAACTGACACTGATCGAAAATGGAATCTTCGCCAGCGCTTTGGCATTCGTTAGACGAGATAGGCAATAGAATGCCCTATTCTCCTGCGCACGCACTGATATCGATTCGTCATTTACCGTCGTTGCTTTGATGAGCCTCTGAACAGTTCGTCTGATCAAAATCGAAAACAGATCACGCTACCATGTAGATAACTCGGTTCTAGAGCAACGACCTTTTTACAGGGGCATTCTATGTTAGCCCACTATTAGTTGGTAGACCACTTTTACCGTGCTAAACCAGTTGTAGACACCGTTAGGCCTCCTTTCGCTTGAACTTTTCACCAGTTCGATCGTTCTTTAAAATCCTCTCCACATCTGACTTCAAAATAATCATGCCTTGGATGTTTTATCCGTTTCCCGTGGAACAGTCGAACATTAATTGTCTTAACGATTTTTTGAGTCAAATATTCCAGAGGATACGAAATTTACATCTACGGGAAGTATCTATGTAACTTTCAGGAGTCGACTGTAGCTTTAACCTTCAGCTCCAAGGACCAGCGGAAGATCGTTTCGTGCAGCAACACGGAGCGACTTTCCATGGAGGATAACAGCGCCATCTAAAACACTCATATCTTGCGAATCATGACGTTTTGGTTGCTTCTTCTTCTTCTTCTTCTTCTTCTTCTTCTCATTTCCTTCTACTCTAACTCTATCTCTCTGTCCCCTAGGGGCGGTACCTAAGCACTTCTTCGCTTTTTCGCCCAGGCTATTAGAGTATTCTATCCCTATCATTTTCATTCTCCATCTCGCGCGTATTCAGAGCGGTCGCAGCCCGGGCCAAAAAAACAGAGAAGTTCCGGGCGCTCCTGCACTTTCCCGGACAAAGGGTGAAAATGAAATGAGTTTCAATGATTCCCTAAATAAAATGGTTCTCCGCTGGGTTGGCGGTCGGGGATGGAGGAGGTTATGGGGAAGTTTAGAGTTGTCCGGGAAAGTGCAGGAGTGCCAAGTTCCAATACCTCCGACTCCTTGTAGATAATCAAGAGTCCAAGGCTGATCAATTGCGCGAGGAGGATCGTTGTATCTTCCTCCACCTTCCCTTCCATCCACGCATCATCGAGTGCCAAGTCCAGCCTACGGTCCTTAACCAAAGCGATAGCATTGTACCGGGCAAACACTCTCTGGCGCATCCCTTCATTCCCGGACACGCGTAAAACTATGAAATTACGCGATGTCCGGGAACGTGCTGAAGTGCCAAGCGCTAGAAGATGTAGTAATGCAAACCCTGTAGCCATAGTGGTCATTGACGTCGTCTTGGAAGGCGATCCAGTGTTTCTCAGCGAGTCTCCAGGCTAGAAACACGGCCATCTCATCGTTGTGGAAGTAGGATTGCAGCGATTCGTTGAGTGGGAAAGAATCCACTGAAGAGCATATTTTACTGATCACCAAAGATAACATTGCGAAAATAGTACATTGAATAGACAACAGACGTCTTCTGAGTATGACAAACTGATCATAGTGCACTCTTTCCCCCCCCCCCCCTGTTTTATGGATCATGTGTGATTTATATAATATTGACTCACTCTTGAAATCGTTCAGATCTTCGCCGATCAGAATCTCTGCAGTCGCATGCGGCTGAGAATTTAGACATTTAGACATTCAAACGTTAATGCTGACATGAGGCAATGGTCCTGCAGGTCGGCAATTCGACGTTTTGCGACTCTCATGTCTTTCTCTCATGGCTGAGAATACGACTTGGTTGACTTTTGATTACTTACAGCACTAATTTGCTACAACGATTCCACAAATCTACACGGGTAACCAGTCTTGCAAGAATTACTTTGAAATGTCTATTATCAACATCAAATCAAACACTCCATCATAATTCCTCACCTGTCCAAGATGGAGGCGAAGTTTGCTGCTCCTCACATACTCACACACGCGTTCGCTTCTTGCCATCCGTAGTTCTCGAACGCGCTCTATGTCTGCCCTCGATGCCTGCAGATTAAAAAAAGGTTAAAGGTATCACAATGTTAATACAAACTACCCGATCTGATCAGTTTTATCTTTGAAACATCAATATTTTAGCGTGCTTGTCAGCAAGAACTCGCATTTACTACTGATCAACCCTGAATCTCAGTCCCTCAATCTTTCTAGCGCTATCCCACAGATGTTGTACTTCCACAATGAACCAGTTCATCTCTGCTCACCAGCTTAAGAAGAAGAGCGACAATGAGAAAATGAGTTTGCATGAGTTTTGGGCGCCTCTAGGCATGTCCTAGAAGCCACCAATAACCCATTACCCTTCATTCTGACTCCCTTCACAGGGTCGATTGAATAGTGCATCAACTTTAAATGCTAACCTGCACACGAAGACGAGCTACAATGAGTGGAGACGGCTTGGCTACTCGTCCAGACTGAAATTTGGCTTGCTAAGTTTCTGCAGACTTTAGAATCGGACTTTACAATTACTGACAGCAGCCGCATACAAACTAGCTAGTGTTGAACTGTTGCATGGTTTGACTCATTTTGAAATCGTACGGGGTGGTACACGAAGTACATTGAACATTTTCTACAATATGGAGATAATGGTCTACAAACATAGGGTCGTCATCGGAAAGGAAAATTTTAGTCTTAGAGAAGGTTGCAGTGCTGAATTGATCGAACATTCCAACCTGTCCGTTGCTAACCGGTTTGCCTCTCGTCGCGACTGTACGTTTATGGGGAGCCATGCGCTTAGAGTGATCTGCAATGTCTTCACATCGGTTTGTTGATTGATGTGTTTCGCTAATTCCTTTCTCACCCCTCTTTCTATGAGCTCTCTGTTTCTAAACAGAGAGCTCGCGAAATGCGATGTTGCAAACGTCCAAGTTGAATCTATCTGAGAGACTATGGATCTTTTCATGAACTAGTACAAAACTTTTCATAGAATTCGCGCGATCTAGTCCCTGCTTTCTGGGAGAATAACCGTGCTACTCACTGGGCTTTGCTTGCTTCGAGATAGGCACGGGTCGTCCCAGTGGGGACTTCTCCGCTCTCTTTCTGCTGGCGGGCTGAGCCTGACTGGATCTTTTTTGCTTCATGTTCTCTTGAGCGAGATGGAGAGGCCGCTTGGTCCAGTTCCTGCGGAAGTACTGCCAACACGCACTGCAAGGTCAGGTCGTAAGTCAGTTCTTGATCGTCCCTTTCATCTACCTACCGTACTCACCTCAAATGCGAGTACCGCAAGAAAGATCAGGTCTCGATTACTTTCCCCAGTATGCCGTACTCACTTGCATTCGACACCACCCCCGGTGTCTCTCCACTGTCTGGTGTCGAGCGCGGCACAGTTTGAGCAGACCGGAGCATTGTAGGTGGTCGACTGAAATTTATCTTTGATTTTTCATCTCTGCCGCTTTTTCTTTTTTTAGATCCATTGCACTGCCCAAGAGAGTGACGGGAGAGGAGGGAGAGTGGGAATGAGGTAAGTGCCCCTATCCGTTCTACTCTCAAGCTTCTCTAAAGAGTATTTACCTCCCAAGATTCTTTGAAAAATGACAGTCTCACCCCTCGCGCGTGCACTGAGAGAGACTCGGTCGGGTTATTAGAGTTAGTACCAGTTTGTTATTGAGAAATTCGGATTATAAACACTCTCAAAGGTAGCTCAAATGCTACTCATCCAGAATAGGCAAGTAGCCATATCAACATCATCTGATGGTGAGTACTCCTATCAACATCCAGAATGAGTAAGTACCCCTATCAGTTCTACTTTCAATCTTCCCCACAGAGTATCTACCTAAATCACAAGGGTTTTGCCACTCACCTCTTGCGAGTGTATGGAGAGAGTCTCGGTCGGTCTAGCATCGGCTGATGAAGAGGCGCAAACTGTTGCTTGGCCCTGAGAAATTCCGATTATAAATGCTCATAAGAGTAGCTCAATTGCTACTCTTCCAGTATGGATAAGTATTTCCATCTGAATCCAGAATGGATAAGTGCCTCTGTCAGATCTATCTAATGAATATCTATCTGAGAATCAAGGTTGCTTCCACTCACCCCTTGCGCATGTATCGAGAGAAGCTCAGGCGGTCTAGCATCGGCTGATGCGGAGGCGGTAGGAGCGGCCTGATCCTGAGAGCCTCGGATTGGATGCTCGAATGAGGCTCGGATGGGATTTATGTCACTCTTTGCCTCTTTGATATTGGTCATTTTCTATGTCTCCCCGCTACTCTCAGTCACCTCTTTTAGCGTCTGCATTTTCTGTACTTTGAATGGCCTTCTTCCGTTCTCCATAAGGAAACCTCCGAGCGTTAGAATTGTACCACCCAATGTTTCCATCGGACGGACCGGCCCTGATGCTGGAGAAGTCGGAGCTCGGGCCAGCGCCTGTTTCTCATTCGCTCCCTGCCGCGAGAGAGTCTCGGTCGGTCTTGTATCGGCTGATGACGGGGAGTTAGTACCAGCTTGTTCCTGGGAAACTCATATAATAAACACTCTTATGTTCAGCTCAATTACTACTCCCAACCATCCTATGATTTAGAACTTATCGAACTCTTAGACAATAATACAAATGAATAAGGGCCATATGCGTCCTACTTTCATGCTCCTCTAAATAGTTTCTACCTGAATCTTAAGGTTGCTGTCACGCACCCCTTGAGCGTGTATCGAGAGAGGCTCGGGCGGTCTTCGATTGGCGGATGAGGCGGAGTTAGTAGCAGCTTGTTCCTGAGAACCTCTGATTGTAACATTCCTAAGTGATGCTCTATGGCTACCTCCAATTTTCCTATGATTTCGCTCAGCCCACGATTTATGGAAGTTTTTGGCCCACTACTCTCAACTCAGTTCTACTTTCAGCTAGAATTGTCCATACGGAATTCAAACTGGTTGGCCGAATCGATTCTCCCTCTCGTTCTGAGAATTACGACAATCCGCAATCGGCCGTGCTATTACGGATATCCGTAATGGAATGGCGAGGAGAAGGAAGAATGAAACTTTATCAATTTCCCCTCTTCACCAAGGCGAATCGACCTTCTCAGATCGACTGCGAACGAATGGGAATTACAGAGCGCCGTAATCATTCGGCGATCCTCGTACTAAACGAGGGTGGGCGACCGCATTACGGATTGCCCGCAATGAAGAATGAGGGAGACAGTTCGCCGTTTTCCGTTTAGATAACCCTACTCTCAGCTTTTCTAATGAGTAACTACCTGAGAATCAAGGTTGCTTCCACTCGGCCCTTGTGCGTGCGTCGAAAGAGGCTCGGGCGGTATCTCATCGAGTGAGGAAGAGGCGCTAACTGCGGCTTGGCTCTGAGAGAAACGTATTACAATACTAATAAGTGATGCTCTATTGCTACTCCCAATTTTTTTATGATTTTGTCAAGCCTACGATTTTTGGAACTCTTAGACAATAAACAGAACGGATAAGTGCTCCTATCCTTTCCTACACTCAAGCTTCTCTAACGAGTATCTACCGGAGAATCAAAGTTGCTTCCACTCGGCCCTTGAGCGTGCGTCGAGAGAGGCTCGGGCGATGTATCATTGAGTGATGAAGAGGCGCTAACTGCCGCTTGATCCTGAGCAAATCGGATTATAAACAGTGTTAAGTGTAGCTCAATTGCTACTCATCTAGAATGTGTAAGTACTCAGAATGCGTAAATGCCCCCCTCAGTTCTACTCCCATGGTTCTTTAAAGAGGGCTGATGAAGAGGCGGCTTGGTTCTGAGAGACTCGGATTGAATACATTTATGTCACTCTTTGATCACTCTTTCATACTGATAAATTTCTATGTACTCCCCGTCTTCCTTTGGTGGTTTCGTCTAGTCTATCACTCTCGCAAATCCGGAAGGGGGAAATCCAACTGAATCAAACTAGTTTCCACACATCTTACGCTATCTATCTATCTCTAACCACGCAGTTATCCAACTCTCTAACTATTATAGCACGGAAAAGGTTCTGAGCTCAATCTCAAGGCTCACTCACCTCTTTTAGCGTTGAGCTCAGTATTTTCCGTACTTTGAATGGCCTTCTTCCCGCCTTCATGACGAAATCTCCGAGCGTCTTTGATTGGAGATCTTCCACCGGTCGGACCGGACGCGGAGCCGTTTCCTTAGCAGAAGCCGGAGGAGTCGGAACCGGAATCGGAGCGGGTGGAGACGGCGGTCGGGCTAGCGCCAGTTGATCATTTGCCAACTGCCTCAGCGCTGCAGCCACCTCCCGCGGCTGAGTGTTCTTCAATAATTCCTTCTGCAAATACTGCAGCAGTCGCAGCTGTGTCTGCAGCTTTGGAACCGCCGCAGTATCTCGGGGCTGATCCGATGGAGATCTCGTTGACAGTCGAGGCTCATCCAAAGGAGAGCACTCCACCGGTGAGAGCGCCTACTGGCTGGTCGAGGGCTGCTCGCTGGAGCAGCCGGGCTGCTCCATGCTGGATCTGCAACGAAGAAAAATGCATGTAAGTACATGAAAGGGGGGGGGGACAATCATACGGAACAAGGCTCGAAAAAGCGCAAAAATTAAGAAAAAAATGAGCGCAAAAACAGGAAAGTGATATGGATGAAAGAAGGAAATGAGAGCACAAGCAAGAGCGATTTAGCAGAAAATTTTCGAAAGGCGCTGTAAATATGGAGACAGACAGTATATAGAAGGTCTCTGACAATCATATTATGGTTTGCGCGGTAAGGCTTGGTGAATGGGAAATGGATTCAAGGCTATTCCCGGGGAAAGGCATCGAATACGCGACTAATACACTAACTGTACGGAAAGAAGCTATAAGAACTTCTTTAGAAGCATGATGGAAGGAAACAAATGACAAGCAAACGCGATAAACGAGAAATATCAGCCCGTACAAGTTTTTAATGAGTTCTTAATGCAAAAAAGAAAGGACAATAAAGCGTTCCGTGAGTAGGCCCCTGCACTCAAATTAGGGGTAAACATAGGAAATCCAGTGGGGACGACGTACTCGAATCGCACAAAATGTAAACCTTACGGGCTCTGACTGTCAATTTTTGTTGGTCGCTCGTGCCGAACTATTGAAATGAAAAAGTAGTGCAAACTACCAAATAGCCGCAAAACTATAGCCAAACACTTAAAAAGAGCAAACACAGTGTGTAATAACAACTTGCAATCGTTCGCTGGTGCAAAAAGACGAGCATAAGCAAAATCAGAAAGTAGGTCACAACAACTTTCGCGATAATAGCGGCCGATCCCTCGCATTCAAGCAAAGACACGTCGCGCTGTTACACCCAGTGGTGTCTCCCTTTCTCTCCCCACTCTCCTTTCCCCCTTCTCTCTCGCGTGCTGAATCGATTCCCCCTGCGTACCCCCTCACTCTCTCTAGCTCGTACAATCAGTCGGAGAGAGTGGGTGAAATGGAGCAAGGATGGGCGACGAGATAGAGTGATCCCTAGTCGGTTAGACAGATAACGAGATAACAGCAGCCAGAGAGATAATTTTCGGTCCCTGAGTATTGGGAAGGGTGCCTTCCCCCCACTCATTCTTGCGTGTGACTGTTTACACTACAAGGAAAGATTGCTTCCCTCGTCCCCCGATTATGACTCATCCTATCTGAGCGGAATCTAATTGTGTTCCTCTTTCCTCTACATATTTTCTTTTCCATTTTGGTATTGCGAACGCTTAACGGATCGGTTGGTCCCTCATCCTTCTCCTTCTCTCTTTTTCCCCTCTCCCAACCCCGACTCTTCTCCTCCTCTCTTCTCACCTCACTCTGAGAGTAGAGAGCCGACAAGATTAATGGGCTGGCGGGGCAGATCAGAGGAGCGGACAAGGGAATGCATAGAGAATGGGGGAAATGGAACAGGAGAAGATGAAGAAAAGGAGAAGGGTGTTTGGGTATCATCCCCGTCCACTTGGAGAGTGCGAGAAAGTGGAACTGAAATTGTACATGTGGGATGCACGTGTTGAGCAGAAGAAGGAAGTGAGAAGTGAGAAGAAGGATAGAAAATGCAACTGAACAAAGCACAACTAGTGATTAGGTAGCTGATGTCTCCCCCTCAGTCTACTACTCTGAATACTCAGTGACTCAATTCCCCCTTGGAGTTACTCGTATTCCCTCACCACGATATACTGATTGGTCCCTCATTCCTTCTCCTTTTTATTCTCCTCGCAGTGTTGACAAGATGGCGAGTGGAGAGTGGCGAGGGGGGAGTCGCGCTGGCCGATCGATCGATCACTTGGCGATGTTGTTGTGCGGGTTAGACAGGAAGTGAGAGAGCGTGTCTAACTAAGAGAGCGAGCAATTGGTCATTCCTTTGCATGATCGTTATCAGCTGTCCATTGCGTACTCATTGTTAGGCAGAGAAGGTGGAGGGAAGGAAATCCAAACTATGAAGGAAAAAACAAAGGCGATTAGTTCATTGTGTTTATTGGGTTCACCAAGGGCGTTCTATTGATCCCAAGGAATCGAGGAAAACATTGTTCCAAAGGTTTCCCACTTTAGCAATTGTTCTTCTTGCCAATATTCAATCTTTTATCATAAGGTCGATAGGGGGAAATTCGAAGATATGCATTATGTCTGGTCCGTGGCGAGTGATGCTGTGGATGGGAGCGATAGGTTGAGAAGAGGAGACTAGATGATCTGCAAGATAAAGGATTTTGAATGATTTTGATCTCAAAGGCGAAATGCTATCAACTTGATCAGATTCTTACGAATTTGCGAATTACGACTACGATTTCTCGAAAATGTGCGCCTTCAGTGATAATTTCTGTTAAAAACGAATCTCTCACCTCAAACTCTCCTTTGATGACGGGAAAACACGACGCTCTACCAGAACTCGGAGACGTGTGGTTCGGTTGAGAAGCTACCTGAATAAATAAAACTCAGTTGATCCCATTGAAGTACGCTCGAAAAGTGAACCACTTGAGTTCTCACCTTGAAAGCGAGACTTAATGGATATGTAATTCCGTGCAATACAAGGGTAAATTCCATAGACCGAGGTGAGAGATCGCGTAGAAATCTGATTGAAATTTCAAGTAGAAGAATCTACTGTCGCAAAAACATATGCGGAAGAAACAAGATATTATTGAATCTAAAGGGATCGAGCCTTAAATGGTTTTCCAAAAAAAGATAATAAATCTGAAAGAACACAGTTTGACAACGGGAGGGGGGACGCGACAGAGAATAATGCACTGACTCCACCATCAGCATTACAAGAAACTCCAGATTGGCATGCTCTCATCGGAACTTCGTCATCTTGAAATGTTAGAGAAATCCTTTTCGTTAGAATATGGTTTTGTAATCCCGTTATTGTGAAAGATGAACATTCCTTGCCGCCTTTTTGGAATACCGGGACCGTTCGCAGAGGTTGTTGATCCAATAGAGATCGCCATACAAAGGCGTGTAGCATGTGTGGCATGGTCAGCATGGTCTGAATAAGAAGGCTACGAGACTAAATCCAACTCTAGTGCAAGAATTCAGCTGGAGTGGAAAGAAGAAAACAGAAAAAAATCTCCAACATACAATTTCGCGAAATAATACCTTCAATATTTTTGGTTTTTTTATCACGTTAGAAATGGGATAATTTATAAAAACAGTGTTTGATTTGAACACTTATCTTCCGCTCCATATTTCTCATGCGAAAATGCTATGAATCCTTTATATCGACATTAAGAAAAGGTTTAAAAAGCAGAAAATTAATACAAATAATAAAAGCTGTTAAACCCAGTTGTGACATCGGATACATGTTCATCAATAACAACAACAAAAACAAGAAGTCAGAAAATAGGGGATATGTGAAAAACTGAAGAAAATACCCGAATATCTATCTAGAACAATGAACAATGTGTTATATTACATAATTTCTATAAACTTATAGGAGATTCGAGGGTTCAGCAGATCCATAGCCGGAAGATTCAGATGTGAGACGAGGATGGGACGAGGATGAAGAGGTTTTAGTAGGTGCATTAATTCCGTAAGCCAAATTGAAATGCGTCATCTCAATATGATCATCAACTGTGAATACTCTGTTAACGAGGACATTACAAGATTGTTCATTTAACTGAACAGAAAGCGGCGGTAGCTCTAGGAAAGCAGGGAGTTTGTTAATGTCTTTACGAGAGTTGATGAGAACGGAGGGTACAATAGGGGGAAAGCTGAATATGGTCGCATGTTGAGGGTTGTCGAAGGTCTCCTTTAGTACGGACTCGGAGATGCCGGTGCGGCGATGATGATCTCGGATGAGCGATTCCATCTGAAATGGAAAATGGAAGGTTATGATCAAAGTAAACCAAGAATACCTGTGGAGAAACTACACTATTACACTGAGGCCTATGTCCTTAACGGTTTTACGTTTAGCATACTCCGTGTGGAGAAACTACACTATCACTCCGAGGCCCTATGCCCTAAACGGTTTACGTTAACAGGTCACCCGTGGAGAAACTACAGTACCACCCTGAGGCCCTATGCCCTAAATGGTATACGTTAATAATACTGCCTGTGGAAAAACTACAGTATCACACTGATGTTTTAACTCAAAACGGTTTACGTTAACTAAACTTTGCATGGTGTCTGGGGTCACCTAAGGAGTTTCCTAGGCATAAAAAAGGTATCAAATGCAGTCTCAAAAGCATGACTGTGTGTGTCGCACCAAACGCTCATATCCAAAGCTTACCCAAAGCGTAAGACTGATTGGTGGATAGTTGACGACTTCTACAGTGGAGGGCAACTCCAGACGATTCGCTATTTCAGGGCGATCTTGAAAGGAGTTAGAAGCGAAAACTTCTGTAGTCTTGTGGGTGTATTGGATAAACAGTCGAGGTAGACCAATCTCCCTTGGCAATTGGTTCGTCTTCGGCTTCGGGTTTTGAAGGAAGGGAGTCGCTCGGGTGATTGGAGTGCGCACGTGTAAGTGCATGTTAATCATCAATGACTCGAGGATAGACTCCTTCGGAATGCCAGTCTGGAAGCTCTGAGTGTCGGCGAGTGCCGATATCTGGAAAGGTTCTCATTTCTTCATGCTAATATTCTAATTTCTTTTTTCTTAAAATACTATCTTTGCTTCCGACTTTCCATATAAGAGATACAAGACAGTGACCAAAATGGAATGATAAATAGCATAATATCATTGCGCAATTAGGTTATATGAAGAAGAATACAATAGTTGCAATATGTGCCCTAGCTTCCGAAAGCCTCTGTTTCGTGGTTCATAATAAAAAATAGTCTCACATAAGAGTAGAGTGGGACGGGAGAAAAGAATGGTGACGAGGTGGCCATTAATCTGAAGAACCAAGAAGGTATAGCGGAAGTGGATTGAATGGTATTCGTTTACATACATTTTAATCATTCATTCAAATCACATTGAAGGCATGCATTCTAAACAAGAACAGATTGGCGAGTAAATCTAGTATGGAGTCACATAAATGCCCCAGCGATATTTCCCTAAACCGTAGCATACTGTAATCCATATTTGAATTCCCTTAGTTTTTCCTTGTCATCATACTATATTCGTATAGTTATATTTCCCTGGTGTGTTTACGTCATTCTAGTCGTCCATCGAAGTGATACGCTCGTATCAATTGATTCGGCCCTCCGTATACATTGAATGTACGTTGAGTGAGTGTTAGAAAGAATGCGGTTGAAATTGGGAGAGAATTCATCACCTCAGCACAACTTAAAGGTTGAAGGGGAGAAGAATGATAGGGAAATAGGGAAATCATAACGGCTGACTAATGAAAAAAAGAATCGGAAGTGTGTAGAGAAATAGTAGGAAATAACTTGCTTAGGCAGAGATTGAGGAATGATTTTAGCGGTAAAAATAGAAAGAAGGAACGAGAAAGATGAGAGGAACAGAGAAATGGTCGGGGGAGAGAGCATAGCAGGGGGAGACATCGCTCGAGCTAATGACCCTGCATAGCAAAGCGGGTCAGCTGGCGTTGATCTTGGCGCTGCACACTCGCGGGGTGCTTCTAGTAACTACAAACATTCTTGTTGATTCAACTCAATATTTCATTGAAATACTGTTCCAAATGAACTCTTATTTCCTGCTCCACTTTCATTGTGGCCCACCAAAATAGATGTGACATACATAGATCAAGTTGCTTGTTTCATTGTTTCAATGTATGAGAGTACTGATTGGATCTTCTTAGTGAAGCCAGAAGTGGGACGAGAGTAGAGAATGGTTGATGATGGATCTTTATCATCTTTTCGAGACGTTTCGAGCTATTCGCTCATCATCAGTCAAAGGAATAACACCTCAAACTTGGGTAATTTGTTTAATTGCCCAAGTTTTTTTCCATCATCAACCATTCTCTTCTCTCGTCCCACTTCTGGCTTAACTAAGAAGATCCAATCAGTACAACTTCAAGATGACGAGATTCACTGAGTACCCCCTAATGTATGAGAGTACGTTTCATTTTATCCCTGCTCTTTCGATTCTTCTCACATTTTGAAGGGGCATACTTACGGGGAGGATATGCTAACTCATTCAACTTTAGTGGGATAGATAAGTTTGATGGAGGGTGGAATAGGTATTCTTATCAAACTCCTCTCTGTCTCTTTCCAATTCTCAGTAGTGCAATGGGTTGTGTAGTATAGGCAGCTGACCCCCGACAGTTGAATGGCTATCGATCTGCCTCTCTCACTTATGCACGCTATCTCACTCACCGACTCTCTAACAACAACACTTCGACCCAGCGCTGATCGTTTCCATACTCAGATAAACATGAGAGAGAGAGAGAGAGAGAGAGAGAGAGAGAGAGAGAGAGAGAGAGAGAGAGAGAGAGAGAGAGAGAGAGAGAG
>LS516512.1:337324-357584 GCA_900490845.1 Pristionchus japonicus | reverse complement strand
GAGAGAGAGAGAGAGAGAGAGAGAGAGAGAGAGAGAGAGAGAGAGAGAGAGAGAGAGAGAGAGAGCAGCGGACGTGCTGAAGGGTAGAGCGAAGCAGGCAACGCGAGGGAAGACGATAGTGAAGGGAGGAAGGCGAGGGAGGGGAGAGGGGAGAGAAGCAGACAGAAAGAGAGAGCCACAAGGATGCTTGTACGTTACGTGTTTCTTCGCTTTTCCCGCCATTTTTCGCGAAATTATCCGTGACCTACCTTCTGATTAAGCCCATCCTCTTCCTAAATCCTCGTGAATGAATCACGTTGTGATTGCGCTCTATGTTCGCTTGTTTTTGTGTACGTTAACCTTGTTTTAGACATATTAGTGAGTGTTTTTTGCCATGTTCCGGAATATAAGGCGCACGAGTCACCAATACGCCTTGAAACCGCAAGCCCGAGCAAATAACCGTCACGTTTCGAGCGATGTTGGTCCATTTTTTTTAGTTTCCGGTGTAGCAACGTTAAATCACGATAGGTCAAGGTACTATGTATTTTCGACGTGATGTGCACAAACTGTTAATTATTTATCGAAATCGATCAATAATCTAACGCTTAAAAAGGGAAGAAGTGATTTAATAGTGGTTAGAAGGGGCCACATCTGACTTGTAGGAACGAATTACGGTATTAGTCAACCATCAACACCTGATATTTCTGAGTGAAAGTGGGTGAATTTGGTCGATTATTTTTATTTGAGGATCGATTTGCGATGGACACAGGTACACTGCATATGTGATCTATATTGATTAGCTATGCAATCAAAATCTGATGAGGACGGTCGATGTCCTAGAGAAATACTACTGGTCACTAGAAATGTGTTCATTCCGGGTGTAAGGTGAACGAAAGGGAAACAATTGACAACGAGTTTAGTTTTTTTCGTCGTCTTAATCTCAGCAATGCGCTTCTCTCGGGGTTCTTTGGACTGCCGAGAAAGACCGATGTATGTTGAAGCATTGGTTTTTGAATTCGTGGATAGTTCAATTAATAAAGGAGTAGTTTATGTTAACTTTGTCGTCATTGGAACTTGTCGTCGTTTGTCAGATAATGGCTCCCTAGTCGCTATCGAAAGTCACTATCTAAATAATAGGCAGTTCGGAATTACAATGCTTAATTACATTGGAATCCTCCGAGGAGGAAGAAGACTTTGTTGCACACGACACCAGTCCTCTTTAAGTATGTTACAATAGGTTCGTGAAAGGGTTCTGAAATAACGGCATTGGGAAACGCCACGTCTTGCTATTCGGTTATACGTGGCTCTTTGTTGTGCACAAGATATGGCCACCAGATAATTGAAATTGATCTCTGATGAATTCGGTATCCTATGTGTTGTGCCGTGACAAGACCGTTGTGTCCATACGGAGCATCGATGGCATGAACACATTAATTTCACATTGATCATAGCGCACATCAATTTTTCATTGGCTTCGAGATTGTACGACTTTGATCGGATTCGAAGTAACGATTGGAGGAAAGTTGTCTACATGAGGCTAGGATTAATGTATTCTGCTGAGAGTTTACTCGGCCATCATGTACAGAAAATCCTTGCTAGTTGTGTCTGATGAAGGGAGTCGAAGAGCTATTTTCCGAAACCAAAAAGGGATTTTTATGGGTTCTCGACTTCATAGTGTTAGAGTTCTCGACTGTTATTGGGTTACTTGATTGTTAGCATATCGATGTGATATTAACAAAGTGAAGTCATCACCGTGGAATGATTCTCTCTCGATCTGAAGTCATTGTGGTTGATGGGGTGATAGTGGAAGAACATATCGTTTCGAGTGACAGTTCGCACATTTGTGAACTCTTACAGCTATACCGCAGCTAAATTGTCGAGATGGATTATGGTAAATTTAATTTAATTTTCGACAAGTAACGTTGCTAGGTGGAAGCATGCGCATTTAGATAATTATTAGGCACTTGCGCCTTTGATCGAATCCCCTTTTTGCTGAGTGATTCCGCTAATTGGGTATCTCCATTGTCTTCCACCCCTCAATCATTTCACCAATTTGATATTAGCTATTTGCGAATCGATTCTGATTACTTCTGAAAAGTTCACTTTATTCGAATTTCAAACCACTGACATGATTTCAACTTGATGGCTTTAACTTTTTTTTCCTTCGTGTGCTAAAACACGAGTTTGACAAATCACTTCCTTGTTGTTATTCCCTCCATCCTGATATACAATTCTTCTATGATCGAAAGCACTTTGAATTTCATTCATAAATTCTTTTATATTTTCATTACTTGTTAGTTTCATTACTTGCAATCATCTAAGACTATCCCACACGGATAACCCTCCTTCTTTCCCTCCAAGAGTACTGTAGTCAGTTCCGCCATGACCTGTGACCCCTCCTTCTCTCCCCTCCCCCTTCCATATGTCCTTACCCCTTCCCCCCCCCCCGTCTCCTCCCTCCTCTCCTTCGTTTCCAGCCCGCTCTTATTTCTTCATCCTGGTCCCATTAATCAAACCTATTAGCTTTTCACAGTGAGAATAACGGCGATTGCAGAGGTGGGTGAGTTGGGGATGGAGAAAGGTGAACGGGAATTCAGAGACCGGTCGTTCGCTTACGTCTCGAGAAAAGGCAATAATAAGCATACGCATTTTTCAGATCGGGTTTCAATATTCAAATTGAAAATCAGCCGTAATGATAACCAAAACATTAGGGGTCATCCTTCATAGGAGTGTAGTTGTGCGCTGATAAACAGAGTGTAGTGGTATCACTCGTTACTGCACTCAGGCACGAAAATGCTTTCATGTCTTCCTTAATCTCGTTCTCTGCCTAACCTACTAGAGATCACGTGGCGATAGCACCTTCCCCGGCCTTCTCCCTCAGATCGATCCGCGAACCAGAGAAAGAGAGCGGGAGCTTCCGAGGTAGATAGAGCGAGAGATCGTGCGACCTTGAGAGACCGGGCTAGAGGTGGGGCGAGAGAGGGGAGGAGGGGAGAGGGAGGAGCAGATAGTGGAGAGATGGGACGCCATTGCGTGTGTCCCGTTCCTGCTATTTTTCGCTAAACTATCCGTGACCTACTTTCTGATATGGTTCGCACTCCTCCTATCACTTCCGCTAATGAATGCACCTTGTAATTGCTACTCACTGATGCACCTTTTAGTTGCTACACACTTTGCGTGTTTTCGCCTTCATTTACCTTCTTTTTCATTAATTTTTTGTTGTTTTGAGTCGAAATATATTCAATAGGATTGCTTGAGCCTCCAGCAAGCTTTAAACCTTTCTCACAGAGCCGATAAGCTCTGTTTTAGGGCGATTCAGGTGCATTTTGTGCGGAACATCGATGTTTAAAATTTCCCTCACGTTAATTTCCCTCATTTTCGATGTAATGAAAAAATAATTAATTTAAAAATATATTCAATTAATTGCTTAATTAATACAAAGAAAACGATGTGACGAAATAGGGGTCAGAAGGAACCAAACCTGACTTGAAGGGATGGAATATGGTAATTGAGTCAACTATCAACAACTGGCCTTTATAAGTGAAAATGCGTGGATCTAACCAATTATTTATTATTTGGGAATGGATTAATTCTTTGCACATTCATGGAGTCATAAAAGATGGATGCCTGAGAAAGTTAACACATAAACCGATTAGATAAATATCCCGCACAGATTTTACTGTCAACTTCTAATGTCTCGGAGTACTGTAGCCAGTCATTATGACCAATTATTGCGTCAGAATTAATCAATACCTGCTTGGTCCATTCATTTTTTTCCAATGCTATGACTGAGTATATCCTACTTAATTTCTTTCTTTATTAATAATATCACCTGAATAGCTCATTCAAAATAGAAGTATTTGCAGTTGTGACCTCACCTAGAGAGACCCCTCTACTCTAACAGACGACCGCGTCGCATGACCGCAACGCATTGCCATGTTTTCAGGTGCCAATAGGGCTTCTGATCTTATCTAAAATCGTGGTTATGAATCAACTGTGTCTTTGGAGTTTCTTTTCTTGTTTTCATTATTTTACAAAAGTTTGATTATCTGTCTTTTTAACTTATGTCAAGGCCACTTTTGAGCAGAGAGAGAGAGCCCCTCATTTATTACGCCTTGGGGTACTGTAGCCAGCCATGCTCATCCTGTCCTTCTCTTTTCTCACCATTAATCAACCCCTCTATTCATTCTTTCGATTTTAAATCTTAATACAATTTTTATATCATTTTATCTTATGTGAAGGCCACTTTCGAGAAGAAAGAAGAATATCCCACACAGAGTTCCCTCTTTCAGTACGTCTTGGGGTACTGTAGCCAGCCATGCTCAACCTGTCCTTCTCTTGTCTCACCATTAATCAGCCTTCTGTCCATTTAAAAAAAAAAATTTTTTGTTTGTTTTAATTTTGTATTTCATTTTATTCTATTTGAAAACCTCTTTAGAGCAGAGAAATAATTCCGGCACAAATTTCCCTCTTTCATCACTTCTTGGGGTACTGTAGCCAGTTATTCTCCGTAATTTGCTGATTATACTCTATTTTAAAGAGTGCTTATCCGTCTGCGTACTTCCTTCCAAAATAGCTCCACGTATTTTTTCTGTATTTATAGTTCGTGTACTAGGCTCGCAATCCATTCCCTTCAAAGTCTTTCACCTAAGAGTTGAAATGACTCCATTGTCTATTCTATCTTTCATACCCCGGGTGCTCTAGAAACTAAAATGTGTTGTGTCTGTCTAATTATTTTTATTCCATATTTACCCAGCTGTATTTTCATCTTATTCGACCGCTCCTGCTCTCTTGAAAGATATTTTCTCGCTCTTATGCGACATCCTTGACAGCCTATTATTGTTCCCTTGTTCGCTTTGCTCTCCGCGTCACTCCCACTAATCTTCTCTTCTTCTTCAGATCCATGGACGATCTCAACAGCTTGGAAGGATTAAAGATGTTATCCGTGAAGAAGGAGGCGCAAGAGGAGGTGCCCGAAGGTCTTGATGACATGCACGCATCGGACAACAGCTCTACCGACTCCCTGGCGTGTCTCGATGGCCTATCGAGCGCCTATGGAGATCACTCGCACAGAGCAGATGTGAAGCCCGTGATTCTGCCTGTGAAGATGGAGTTCCCGTCACCCCAGCAAGTCCAGCCGACGGACTTCGATTTGTCCTCTGGTCCCTCTAGTCTGTATCAGCAGCCTCCGCAAGCCCCTTTTCACCCATTCTCACAACCTCCGACGACACTCCCCGTCCCACCCAGTGCTTTGACCACGTTGCTTAATCAGCCACCAAAGCCGCTTCCATTTTCCTCTAAGTATACCCCGATGGATGGCTCGCTGCTCTCCTCTCAAGCTCCTCCATCAGAACTACAAGAGCGTGTGGCTCATCAGAAGAAGACTAAGCAACGACAGTCGAAGGCGGTGCGCACTTCAACTAAGATGCCCAAGAAGACCTCGAAGGGGCGGGCTGCAGAAATGCGATCGAACCTTGCAAATGCTCAAGCGTTACTGTCTCCAGCCCGATCTTTGGCTTCGGGATTTCTGCTCCCGGTTAAAGTCCTGGCACTCCCGACGGGCGTTCTTGCTCATGGAGGACCGACGATCGGAGAAGTACGAAGAAGTCCTGTGGTTGGAGGAGCCCCCATAACCAAAGAGAATCGCAAGCGCAAATCGGTGAGACTTTCGTATTCTTACTCTAGTTAGTCCATCAGAGTGTATTCCAATGATGAAAATGCAGCGATAAAAAATCGAAGCTCCATTTCAGCCCATCACCCACCACGATTCGGCCTGCTCACACTGCGGAACACAAGGGACCAGCCTGTGGAGACGCACCAAGGAGGGCGCTATAGAGTGCAAGTGAGTACTGAGGAAAGCAATCGAGAAATGTTCTTTCTAACGGTGCTCGCATTTGAATACATTTGAGCACGGTTGGCAAATGAAAGGGATGAGCGAGAGAGAACTGAATCACAACCTGAAGTTGCAGTTCGTGTGAGCTCTACTTCCGCAAGAACGGGGTGAAAAGGCCGAGCTCTCTTTTTCGTAAAGAGATTTTGAAGCGAAACAGAGCTCGAAAGGCTCAGCTCGCCAGCGGAATGGCTGAGAATGCGGAGGCTGAGGAGATGGCAGAGGTGAGCCGGATATCTTCGTATGTCTAGAGAGCGAGTCGATTCAGTCACCTACGTACGTAGGACTTAAGCGAGACCTGGGAATGATTGTGTAACAAATCGAATTTTCACAGGACCAAGTCACTGCTAACTCCTCAACAACCGCCGATGCTGTTTCGTCTAATTCTCTGCCGATGCAAGGAGTGAGTTACACCAACCTTGATTCCTTGACACCCTAGGAAGCTTGGCAATGGAATAGGTTCAGTGGTATTTGCCCATTCTGAATGTTGCAAAGAGATACATAGGACGACTGGGAATTGAAGTTGAGTGCTCCCTAAGAATTATGGTGTATCTAATCTGAGTTGATGCAGGGCCAATCTTCGTCATCCGATGCTGTACACTCTCAGCCTCCCTCGATGGAAGAGGTGAGTGATAGCAACCTTGGTTTGTGATAGATACCCAAAGAAGCTCGGCAATGGAACCGATTAAGTGGTAGTACAGGGTGTCCCAAAAATATGGTGACAAGTGAAATGTCGATGCTCCGTTGAACAATCAGTCCCTAATTCCTCTCATATGTAGCTCAGGTACAGTGATACTTATGCTATGAAAGTTAGAGTTGTTACCCCTTTCGTTCGAGGGTTATGATTTTTTTAAACTCATAAATGTAGCGAAGGTGGTCCCATCCCCGGATTGATACACTCCATTCTCGAAATTAATGTAGGCCAACCATCCGCGGTGTAGTATTGGTAATATTTTTTCCTGGTAGTGCATACATCAACAGGCCTAATTGCCATAGCAATTCAATATTGAACACAGTTAATACTTCAGGACAATTTTTGCAAAAAATTCTGAATAACGGCGCGCTATTTTTTACTTTCACATTATGATGCCACATAGCAACATGGATTGCGATGGAACAAATTTCATATTTTCCGTTAGTAGTACAGTCATCGTGTTGTTCAATTATGCAGAGAAGTTTGCCATGACAGTTCTTTTGAACTCAGGAGAAATTTCAAAAGGCCGGAATTTGGCCAATTTTGATCAAAAGCTTGCCTCATGGATCAGGTGTTCAAACTCACTGTTGCTTCAAAGCAACATTCTCAAAAATTATCTTTTCACGGTACCTCACGCTACATGAGTTTACATTGAACTGGAGTCTCATTGAACTTGAGTTCCGAAATTTTGATCATTTTTGGATTTGATTTTTCCGCAACTATGATTGAATTCAATGAGCTATTTCTCTCTGCATCGGAAACCAATACCCAAGTGGACACATGTACTAGAAAGGCCTGTGGTTGTGCTAGTTATTGAGGAGTTCAAATGAAATTCACGATTTCCAATTAACCTACAAATTAAGAAAATTCACTACTATGACTCGCGGCGCGTCGTGATTTTTTTCGAAATCGAAATTGATTCGTTGCTATCAGTCAACGTTCTTTGATGTTGACCCGACGCTCACAGTTTACACCACTGATACTCAATAGTATACAGTAGAGACTAGGGCATGTAGCTCAGAACGGTTCACGAGATATTCAATAAAGAGCTTGTCACCATATTTTTGGGACACCCTGTACTTTCAGAAGGACCACTGGGAGTAGTAGTTGAGTGCTCTCTAAGAATTATGGTGTATCTAATCTTTGTTTTTTTCAGGACCAAACCGCGCCCAGCTCCTCTTCTTCCGCCGATGATGCGCAGTCTCAGCCTCTCTCGTTGGAAGAGGTGAGGGATGGCAAAGTTGATTTGAGAAAGACAGCACAAAAGCTTCAGAGTGGAGAGGTATTTACCTCTTCTGAATTTTCGCATAGAGAGTCATCAATCTTATGAAACCACCATAGGAAGACTGGGAGTAGAAGTTGAGCGCTATCTAAGAGGGTTTTACAATCGTATCGTTAGAAATCATTTCGAGTTCGACAAGTCTATAAAAATAAACGTTCCATACAGCAGGATGTATAGCAAAAAGTTCTGGCATTTCCTAGGCAACAGGGATTCAGTTAAAAGTTGTGTTTAGTCTACATGAGAACATTCTCTGCAGTTGTGGATTGTGTTTAGTTTATTTGCGTCATTTTAGCTTGACACCGTTGAGGATGAGGAGGTCTTCCAAAATCTGGTGGACTTGGAGGTGAGTATTCCACTTTTTTGTACTTTTCCCTAATTGTTTAAAACGAAACCGATAAAGTCTCTTGTTCTTGATAAAATAAACGCCAAGAATATTGAAATCCACCACACGGGGAGAGATTGTACGGGCTCATATAAATATATTTATTGTTAATTCTGAACTTATTCTGCAGGCGTCATGGCACCAGATGGAGCGCGTTCTACGGCTTCGCCTGGCATACAACGAGCGAGTGTGCAGCGCAGTGATCAGCGGACAATTGCGGACCTATTGTCAATGGGTAAGAAATAAATCCAAAAACTGATAGAAAAACATTAGGTAAACTGCTAAGAAGAGACAACGGTGCGATCTTAAAGTACGCCGTTGGCCCCCCTCTCTCCATGAGCCCATTAGCAGACCGCCCCTAGACATTCTAAAAAAAGTCTGGTCATGATATTGATCACGAACTGCTAGCGAGAAATATTCGATCGTGTCAACCTGCGGGTTTTACAAAATTGTTCTGTTATAGTCGGTTGAAAAGCATTATTAAAATTAAACTTGAAGCATCTTTCTCAGGATCTCAAGGTGGCGGAGACACTCATGAGAGAGAACATGAAGACGCTCCACTTCAAGCGTAAGTTGACATCTCTTTAATAATCACCATCGAAGGGGTTTAACTTAAAAAAAAATAGATTTGTTTATTAATGAAAATGACCCCCTTTCCAGGAAATTTTCGTCCGCTTTTCGATGTTTTCCATGACGAGTTCGACGATGATGAGATGAGTATCATCCTCGCCCTGAGACTAGCTGAGATTCAATGGAACAAGTTTAAAGATGACGTCAATGGAACATTCTTCCAGGTATTAACGATTAACCCCCTAAAACCTCTAGAAGTAGGTTGTTCTTTTCGCGAGAAACTTTAAGCATCCTGCTTTTAATGTGGTAATGATATTGGCTTGTATCAGGAACTTCCTGGAGACTTGGATCGAGAAGCCTGGATGCAAATGAGCGGCGATGTGGAAAAGAACACGTCGATCCTCCTTGGAATGTTGATCGGCCTTGGGCTCATGATCATATTCAAGGAGTCCCAGGTACATAGATTTCAGAAGACTTCACTTCTGGTTTGTAATGAACATAAAGATAAGATCATATCTTGCGAGTAGTGGATACGACACATATTATGCAGATTGCGTTATTCTCATCGATCGAGAGGCGCTCTGTGAGGCCGAATCGAGACGATCTGCTCGACACGATCGGCAAGTGGGCGAAGGAGCTAACTGTGAGTTCAAATTTATGTTTCATTCCCGTCATTATAACGTGAAAACGTGAACTAGGGTAGCATAAAAAAAATTTTCTAACAGCGGGATATGCGACTCCTGAAATTTTTTGTTATGCTGCAGGAATCTAAATACCAAGTACGGCGGGTCTTTATCGTAGATATGTATACCTTCAAGGTGTTGAGAACACGCGTCAGGGATGGGTTGAGTCTAGCATACTTTAGACGATTTTCCACGGCAGACTGATCACATTAGAAACATTTCTTAGAAGGGATTGCCAAACGCAGGGTTGGTGGTTTGGGAATGGGTGGAGATTATACCTCCGGGGAAGCGGAACTTCCTTTGAAAAGAAGAGTTCCCGATTTGTGAAGATTCGGCGAAGTAGAGACATACCGCTTTTTTGAAAAGTCGAACTATTCAGGGTCTTATCGCCCCGGTGAAGGACCTGATGAACATTCTCGTCATTGAAGAGAAGACCCTCGTGAGTGTATGTTTAGTTTTTGAAGTGTTCATTGGTCATAGACCATTCTTGCATCATAAACGTTCAAACTCTATGACTTTGCTTTTTTCCAGGCTCAGAAGATCCCTAATGAAGAGAGCGAGATCAAAAGATCAGTCGATGACGATACGAGATTCTCGTGCTTCGCTCGTCTCATCCACGCGGAAGATTTCGATGCGATTCCGGGCTCTTGCAGTGTTAGCTTAAGAAGTTTTAATCAACTTTGATCCCTGTTTACGTGCCAGGCTTCGGCTTAGGTTGCTTAGGCTTTGTCTTTCGCAATGGCCATGCCACCAATAGCGGGAGAGGGCGGGACATGAAAAGTAGGAAAGGTATCCTTTACAGAAATTCTTTTATTCCGCATTTATAGGTTGAGAAGAACCACAAGATCGAGTGGACAATCGGGAACTCGTTCAAGGAGGTTAGACCAGTGCAGCTGCCTGAAAAGAGACAAGCAATGCACGACTTGCGCAAGGTAAGCTTACTCCGCAAGATCTGCTCAAAGAAAAACGTTTCATTGCAGGAGCTAACCGCTCGCCTCGCACATTCCATCACGCAGCGTCTGGAGAAAGAGCTCGAGGAACTGCGCGAGGAGTTGGAAGACCACAAGGATCTCATCAAGAACGTTGCTACACTCATGGAAGGAGCAGTGCAATCGGTGAGTCCAGCCACGCAGTGAATACCACTTCTGCTTGTTCTCTTGATTTTCGTCGGTCTTTGCGGCATCAAGTCCCCGAACCAGTAATCCAGTTATTTGAGCCGACTTTGACCCACGAAACGATGCACTTTAATTAAAGATTGACATATTTTCATCAGAGAGTAGGTGATAGCTCTCGATAATATTTCGCCTGTGTAGGCCTATGGGCAATCGTTGCTTGAAGACTAGTGTCAACAAACTTGACATTGATAACCTTAATCGGTTCTTGACGACTATGCGAAATCCTGCTTTCAGCCACCCTGCCTATCCATCTCGCTTTCTCCGATGCTCTGTCGAGTGCACGACGGCCACTCGACTCGAGTTATCTTCGCCCTACGCAGTAGATTCACTGATATGCACTTGCTGCTGCCTGGAAGGTCAGTATGCCCAGCCTTAAGTAGGCTTACCCATCTCTTTCTCTTCCATTCTACACCCTATCTTTCAATATCGCTCTCGAAAGCACAGCGTTACGCATTAATCTCATCAGATGGCCAAGCAAATTTAGCCGATTGATATCATTATTAACAACTCTGTACTGTCAAATGTGGTTGATTCCTAAAATATTCATACTGAGGGCGGAATTTAAGGAATCTTCGAGAGACTGAGGAACGGGAGATATTCAAGAACATCAGCAGAAGAACGCCGAAGCGAGAGGTTTGAATATCGTGCTTAAAGGAAGTTGTATGGTGGCGGGGAAGTGAAAATATGAACCTCGTAATTATAAACATTAAAGTGTGCAAAAGACAGAGCGAACTGGGGGAATCGAATTCTTCACCTCACTTGACCGGCTTTCCTTTACAGTCTCCTTTCTCCGATGCCCCCCAATATGGAGAGGCCGGTCCCAGCTCTACAGCAGCATATCTCGAACAACCGAGCGATGCTTGTGTGGTGGTACCGTCCACTGGGTCCAAGCGGAACGCGAGGAAGAGGAAAAACGCCAACTCTGAGCAGACGAGAGCAAAGCGATCGAAGAAGTTTCAACCGAAGGATGCGAAGTGAGCGGTGTTTGATAGCTTGTGACAATAGCTTGGAATGTCGCATGATAAAGAATGGAGTAGTAGCTGGGGGGATGGGACGGAGCTGAGGCTTTTTGCTTAGTAAGAACACTACGAACGACATGAATTGGAGCGTCATAATTCACTTTCCAGCGAGTCTCGTCACAGGGATGCCTCGAGCTCTGAAGCCATGGACGATGCGATTCCATCTTCTTCTCACAGTGCTGCACAGTAAGCGATTATTATAGTCGAGTACGAGAAGTTTTGGAATAGATGTGGTTGATATAATTTGTTGCAAATTTAGCCTGTTGACTGACCGAGTGGAGCGAATGGACGCGCAACAGTCAAGCAGTGCCAATTCCACGCAGTGCCAATTGATGATTAAAGCTGCTGAGAGAAGGTTAGACCTAATCTTTCTTTAGTGATCAATTGCTTGGGGTTACACTGACTCCCTACCTTAATTATACCCTGTTGCAATTTCAGAGCAATGATCAGCGCACTTCCTCGTGGTCAAGAACCCCGCACGCCACTCATCAAATATGTTGGTTTTTGTACATTGTAAAACCACGGTGCAAAGTGGATGCACAGTGATCACTGGTTGTTCAACACAGCTGCTGTATTTTTCTATTGACGTTTTGCCTGCATAGCCTCACACCATAGATGCAAGAGTAGCGTTTTTCGAACTCTACCTTTTCAGATCAGGAACTACATCCTTGATCTATGCGACACATTGAAGATTTCGGTAGACGAGATCTACAGGTCGTTGGCACCTGGCGGATGGTTCGAGGTGGTCACTCCCATCGACCAATCCATGCCCTTCGTCCGAAACAGAAGGCCGACGCCGAAGTTTCGCAAGGGTGTTATCCTACCACCGATCTTTGTCCAACGCGTCGGAGAGGAGTGGCGCGTCTTCGCTGACGATTCCGAAAAGCGTTGTGCCGAGGTGTCGAAATGTCCCGTGCAAAAGACTGTGGAGGAACAGCTCGTGAACGAGCAAATGATCCCACTCTCGGATTGGGTGAGACTTCCAACTTTATTTGTCCACCATGAATAGAAGGTCCATAACTGAAGAGTAGCGTTTGGGCAGGGACACGATTATACTTTCGAACAACACCGCTTCAACCTTTTAGGATAATTACACTACCACTTATACACGATTGTTCAAATTAGTGAATTTTGACGCTTTTTTCACCCTAGCCCGAGAGTTCCCATTTCAGGTGGATTCGCAAGCGCAGGAGCAGAAACGTCGAATCAAGATGGGCGCCGACGCCACTGGCATCGACCTCACAGCAGCCTTCGCTTGCCCTCAAGAAGAAGAAGTGCCTCCTCCAGTACCCGGCGTGCTCTTGAACACACGCTATGCGCAGAACCTCCTTCCCCGTAACATCGCCCTGCCCCCACTCTTGATCAAGCTGAATTTGAATGGGCCAAGCAAAGTCCTCGTAAAAACATCAGATTTTGTCTCGCTCACCCAGACCCATCTGGGATTATTGTGGAAGAAGGATCATAAAGAGTGTGGATGTGAGCGTTGTCTCCGCGCTTTAGCTGAGACTGCTTCCATCTAGTTATTTCCTGCCTTTTAATTCTTGCTATTCCCTGTGATTTTTTTAATTAATACATGGTACCGATGACTCCACAAAATCACTTTGCGATACTTATATGTTTTTATTCTAAAGTCTTATTTTTATTATCGTCTCATTGTTATTAGCATCTTACTCTTACTCATGCTTATCGTGTTATTTATGTATTGTTCTTGACATGTCCTATTTCAAACATATGTCGTTCCGTTTGACATCAACTCTTTTCTTTTTACTCTGTAGTGTTCATTATATTTCTGAGGTGATTAACGGGTTGAGTTATTTTGATGTATTGTTTGTCTTTTTTCTCTGTTGTTTGTTGTATTACGGCTTGTCAATGGGACGGTAAATAAATCTAATATATACGTAAAATAGAATTGGGTTTGAAAAGTATCTTAATTTCAATAGTAAAAATGTGTTCTTCGGTTTTTTTTGTTTGTTTCTTCGGAAAAAAAATTAATGGAAGGTGGGGTGGAATTGCAGTTGCTTAGCTGAATTCCATGCATCTCTAATAGGCGGTAGCTCAAATAAGCGCACTATCGGAAATGGAAGGGAGTTGAATAGTCTCCAATTACGTACGTTTTTTAAGGAACCCTGCCCTCTAACCTTGAGGTTTGGTCCCCCACGATATCACTTTGCGATTATTATTATGCGATGCTATCATTTTAACGTCTTATTTTTGTTTCGAAACTATTTTTTTCCTCTTTTTCCTTCGAAACCTTTAGGTTTGGTCTCTCACACTTGCCCTCGCCCGTCTTCTGACCGCAACCAGTATCATGACCTGCTCCTCCTGTCTTTTTCTCCAGTGACCTTCCATCTCATCAAGTATTCTCTCATCATCTTCTCCATAAAGACCACAGTAGTTTCAAAACTTGAGATCATTTATAACGGACCTTTGCGATAAGATTTAAAGTGTGAAAGACGAAAAAGCCGATAAGGCATTTCAAAACAGAAATCAAAGAAATATAAAAGTGAATATGTAAAATAAAATGAGTAAAATATATTGGGCAACTGAATTCCAATGAATAATTTATCGGAGATCACTTTAATACCGTTCTCCAACAACTTTCCTCACTCTCAACCAGTGTTTGTTGCATCGTTGAGAATTCGCAGGACCCGAGCTGCAATCGATTCTTTGACATCAGGTAAAGAGCCGAAGTAAAGCGATTGACTGCTATCTTGGCATCAATAACCATACGATTGCAATTGTGCTCCCAGTGCATCTTGGTAGGCGTTTTTCGATAGGGAGACAAGCTCGGTTTGATGTTTACAGTTTTCCCTAATAAGCATCACTCGCCCACCAATACCTCACCCTCGAGAGTCTGCGTGTGCCGCTTCTGCTCTTCATACGACGCAAACTGCTCATCACAAAGACGGCTACCGAGCGAGGCGATTGACCCTTCTCGCGTTGCTCTGGGCTGCTCGGTTTCCTTCCGCGGAGCAGTGCGAGCTCGCTTGCACTGGGGTTCTGTAGAAACCTGCACCGACGCCTGAATTTTTTAATCTGGAGATGGAACGCCCAGAAACGTTCAGTAGATCCAGAATTAGAAATTTTGATTAGACTTGAATTTGTTTTCCCCAACGACCCACAACGTGCTTATCACCCATTAAAAATTCATTTTAAAAGTTTCTCAACACCCATGGAGAGTCGCTCCCGATATTTCTGATTCAAGGAAATAATGATCAGTTTGCAACATACAGTATTTATGTATCCAAAGATCCAATCAGGCAGTTTTATTTCCTTATTGTTCCTTAGGTAGTATGGCGGCGTTGACTCGGTCTGTAACAACAGTGAATGGCATGCAATGGAAGAATGCAACACTACAACACTTTGACCTGTGGTTGAAGAATTGGCTGATGAATTAATGGCATGGTTTTATTTTGAGCGTACTTGATAGCTGCGATTAAACCCATATTTTCATTCAGCTTTTCCACCTGAATAGTATCATAAATGTGTATCCGGACATCAGTTAACGGAGATCGGTGAAAGCACCGCATGTACTGCATTTGAATGGACAATATCACGATGCTTCATAAAATATAGAAGTTTAAGTTACCCGGTCAGAGAATTCTGAGCGCACGCGATATTTGAAATTGTTTTCTTTTCCCCTGTTTTTAATAATTATGTGATTATGCGATTCGAGTTCATTTTGAATTGAAATCTTATAACTGGTCCGTTGAGTATCAGAAGCTCTTTCTGGGAAGAAATATCTGAACCAATAAAATTATTGTTGCTTAAGTGGTGAGCGAAGCGAAGATAGTTTCATTTCTATACTTTCTCAAAAAAGTGCGCTAGAGCTATACCATCCACCATCTTGTTGCAAACTGACTCGATGTATTTGATGATATTCCCGATTTCCAGTTTTCCCGAAAAACTGCTCATCAATGCTAATAGACACAATTCAAGATCCGAAATGTGGAGGAGGTACATATATGAAGTAGCAGCATCGTTTTTGGAATCGCCCAAAAGTTTTTCAGAAATCATTGACTTCTCTTTCTCGGCTTGTAAGAGTACAATACTTTTGTTAGGCTTTTCTTGGACTTTTTTCAAATAGTAAGGAGCGGAATCATCGTTCTGAAAGAACTACGTTGCAGAAAAGAAATACGATCCCGACCACTTAAAATGTCTGTTGAAACTATCAATGAACAGCTTCCACATTTACTGACCTCATAACTATGCAAAATATTCATAAATTTCCTCAAATTCCGAGAATCTCGAATAGCCCATAGCAAACTTCGCTCCACACATAGGCTGTTGATCTATGCAAGTGATCCGAATCAGTATTTGTTATTTGATTGAGACGATACGCGTGGCGGGAAAAGGTTACGAACTGACAACGAATTACCTTCTCACTGAGCTCAGAGCAAACATAGTATTCATTTTCAAATTTCGATTTTTTAGGCTCGGTTACGCCGAATAGCTGCCGATTTTTCGACAGCGATTTGCGCATAGAGTCTTTGAAAGATTTCTCCTGGCCGCGTTCAGGAAAAAAAGTTCTGAAAATGTTCGGGAGTAAGCTCAATAACTACGGACTTTTTTTCGAAAACCCACTCAACATAGCGATAGATGCCTTGGAGTGTGAGCGATTGGTTTGGGGTACTCAGAATGGCGAGCAAGCACAATTCGACATCACTTATTTTCAATTGATTAAGAAACGAGGTGGTTGATAAATCCTGATTGATAAGTCGTTGGGAAATCGAAAATAACTAATAACCTTATCAGCAGCATCTAAGTTTTCAATGTTGATACTCATCACAGACTCCAATTCGTATTCCATCGGCTGTTGTGGCTGACCAATTTCATCTTTTTGTGAAGCATCATGGAATTTAAGATTGATTATATGAGATACATTTTTAAAATGGAGACTCGCCTTTGTTTCGATTGGCATCGTTTGAGGTGGCATGTTCATGAGTGCTAAATCGTCGGTGCAACCATTATTCCTGTCTAATATTTCCGTCAAGAAAGGACGAGCACTTGGTTCTGTCTGCAGGAATCCACTTTTCTATAAGTGTGTCGAAATATCACACCTTTTTCTCGATTAGAAGACCGGATTGTTGAGATGGTTCATCCCCACAGACTAGTTGTCCGTTACTCTCAGCATCATTCAAATAAGTGACCGTCACATACTCTGGAACTTCCTGAAAAAATGTAGCTCAGAAATCTTTAATCCATCTCTTTGTTCCTCTTTAATTCACTGAAACTTTCAGAAACATCCCTTTTTTATTCTTCCAAGCATCTCCATTAAGCCTGAATCGTTCATAGCGTCCGCTTGCGACTCCTGAAATGCGTATCAGGCTATAGTTCGTTCTTATATCGTTAGCTTACCGTTGTTCCGTTTTCTGTATCTACTAGAGTGGCTGTATCAACTTCTTCCTGAGAAGGAGCAACGTGATTTTAACAATTGCTGGAAATAGCTTACCTGCTGCTCGATAGCGCTGCCCTCGTCTGCAACTACTGTACTTTGGCGTCGATTCAAGAGCGATTCAATCATCGCAACAAGACAGGAACTTAGAGCAAACAACTTTGTACTGGATGAATCCTCTCTGAAACGAAGTGTTTTTTTCTCATTTTTTTTCTACCAAAATAACAAATGTGACAAATAGAGCCTAGAGAACTCACCTATCGTGATTGATTGCTCTCTCTAACGAAATAGAAGCGGATTTAACTTTCGGCAGTACAGACTGAAAAGTGAAATGTCATTCCATTGATCAGCATCTGACTTTTGTCTCATTCCTAGTGAGCATGTCCAGTGGACATTAGGGTGGCGAAAACGACTCTTCGGGTCGGCCTGTGCGAGTCAGTGTCGAGTCAACAACTCATCCGCAGAGAATGAGGTTATAAACCGAGAGAGTGCGAGTGACTCGTTTTGTGTGAGTCGAGTGCGAGTCAAGACCATCCCAGAGGGTAGTTGTAGAATTGGGCTAATATTGTTCAATTGACCATTCTAAACATAGCGCTAGATGTGACAAGATCAAAGATGCAAAGTATTTTAAATTTGTTTAACTAGGAGCCGCGAAAAAAGAGTTGAAAGGAGAGCTGACTCGCACTTGACTCGCACTCGACTCGCACGAAACGACTCACCCGAGCCAGTGGGTCGTAAATGCGAGTCATCCGCAAAGAGTGGGGCTGTAAACAAGCCCCTTTCGGGTACCCGAAAGTGAGAGATCGGAAGTGCGGAAACCCGAGACTTGTTTACGCCACCCTAGTGGACATGGTCAAGCTAAAGAGGTGCATCCATCTACTAGTCTTGTCATTGGGACTTCAACCCTTCACCACATTGTTCCGCCGCGACAGAGAAGGGTGATGGATTTGCATGAATCGAAGTGCAAGGATGCGGGAGAGGACGGGCCGCTCTCCCCTTTCATTTTGAATATCTTGCATGAACGGGAAACTTGTCCTTTGTTTAACCCTTCTCTGGAGAGAATAATGGGGATCACTACCCTGTGTCACTAACCACCTCAACGAGTCCATCCACCACTACCGTCAGCATCAGATCGATGCACTCCGTTGTCAGACGTCGATGAGGATCCGAACGGGGCAGAGCGGATATCTCAATAGCAAATAAACATAATGAAACGAAAACGTTTTATTATTATTAGAGCGAAACGAGGCTAAAAATAGTATGTGAACGGTAAAGCTGCTAGGAAGAGACAAGAAAGGGCAAATCCTAATGATAACGCGGTTGGACTTTTTTATGTGTGGTGTATGATCAGGAGTTCACTTACTTTTGTTCTCCACCTCTCAATCTCCGCTACCCAGTTGTTGCCTGACATCGTTATTAGAGAATCTGCCTCAACTGGAATGGACTTATCGTCGAACATGGAACGAAATTACAATATGATAAGATACGAAATCTACGGGAAAGCAACCAATACGAGCCGAGAAAAGGAGAAAGCAGGCAGTGGCACTTTCAATCGTTATGGCTTCGGTAAGGGTGGCAAAGCAATGCCAGTGGAATGTCACGCGGCTGTCGGCGAGATAGCAGTGAGCGTTCAAATCGAGTGTGCACTCTCGTGAAGGCACTCAAGAGGATAGAAGGCAACTTAATGGAGTGGCAGGTTCAACAATGATGACGACGCGCAATGCCTGCGGGAGGCCACGCGGCTGTCGGCGAGATAGCAGTGAGCGTTCAAATCGAGTGTGCACTCTCGTGAATGCACCCAAGAGGATAGAAGGCGACTTAATGGAGTAGCAGGTTCAACAATGATGACGACGCGCAATGTCTGCGGGAGGCCACGCGGCTGTCGGCGCGATAGCAGAGAGCGTTCAAAGCGAGGGTGCACTCGCGTGAAAGCCTCTCGCGATAGAATGTTCGTCAATTAACGCACGAGCGACGCTGACAAGAGCAATTCTGATCGACGCTTACAATAGTGAGTATGGCAACATTTATCTGTCAACACTATGTATTTTCTGCATGGTAAGGACAAGGTGTGGTGGAAGACCGAGACTGAGGGAAATTGGATTCATCGTTCAGTGTTGATCTGTAGTAAGCGAAGCATGGGACAAACAATCGAAGAAATGAGTATAGAGTGAGAGGAGTAGGGAAGGGCGGTGTCAGTTGGCACAGTCTTCGAATCACGGTGGACACAATCACTTAGAACGGTTCGTTCGCCCTCGACGAATGCTTGATGCTCAGTCCCGTACTAGTCACTGAATTTTCACATTTTTTCTCCACTTAAATTGGGAATTCGAACCTTCAATAACGTTGTCGTTGACTTCAAACTTGCGAAGAATTTCGATTCCTTTATAAATTGAGGCTTCGAACCACAATTGTTTGCCGATTCGGGATAGTTTCTAAAATTACACAGTCCAATTGATAAATGTTTTGTCCCTCTTCAACGATTCAACGAATCGTGATTTACCGAATTTTCGATTGGTGTTGGATGATTTCTCACAATTATACTTTATTGAATAACGAACCTCAATTATCTCAACGGCGTTGCGCACCGAAAGAAATCCATTGCGCTTCGCATTTGAGATCTTGAATTTGTTCAGTTTCCCGGATAGCATATCGATGAACACCGGCTCCCAGTTGGTCGTTTGGACACCTGTGAATATAATACAAGATTATTCACGGTGCAAAAGGGATAATACTTAAACAGGAGGAACTTGAAGGAAATGAAGGATGGATGATATGTAGAGTGTGAACAAGCGTTGAGAGACCGAGAAGCAGATCAACTGAAAAGAGCGATTGCTTCTCATGACTCAGCACATTTTTCCTCTCACGAAACAGGTAGAGGTCATACCGCCCCGACGACAGAGGGGAAAGGAGAGCAAAACAGAGGGGTACTTCAGGGGAAACCCCCGCTCCTGGTCGCTCTCAGATATATGAGGCCGTTCTTGTAAGGTTCAACAAGGTTCAACAAGGGCCTGGAACAGGTAAAATGCCGGATAACCCCAAAACTCGTTTTTAGAGGTTCTTTGTGGTTGCGAACAAACGTATGGTTTCACTTTTTGAATTTGACCCCTCAGGGCTCCAATACGGTGGTGCCCTTATTTAGAAGAAAAATAGGTTTTTCGATGTTTTTTCCACTTAAAAGTGGTCAGAATGGC
>LS516512.1:302358-334926 GCA_900490845.1 Pristionchus japonicus | reverse complement strand
GCCATTCTGACCACTTTTAAGTGGAAAAAACATCGAAAAACCTATTTTTCTTCTAAATAAGGGCACCACCGTATTGGAGCCCTGAGGGGTCAAATTCAAAAAGTGAAACCATACGTTTGTTCGCAACCACAAAGAACCTCTAAAAACGAGTTTTGGGGTTATCCGGCATTTTACCTGTTCCAGGCCCTTGTTGAACCTTACGCGAACGGCCTCATATGGCACTTTTATTTCAAGGACAGGGAGAAGCGACTCACCCGAGTCTTCAAACCGCGTGCTTCTCTTGACCTCCAATGAGAGTCTATCACCACCTGTGCTGCCTACCATGTCCAGAATGTGATTACTGAACAGATAAGAATGGTTAGACCGACTAGCAATATAATAAGGGGATATTCGACATTGAATAACTAACGTGAGTTTGCTGGCAACGAAGCCGATCGTTACGTTTATGTCATCAAGATCGATTCCACCCAGCAGTTTTAATATTGCTTCTCCAATCCTTGTGGTGTACGAGTCGTAGCATGCAGACACCTCAATATCTTGATCATACCTCCACGAATCAAAGCATTCCGCAGGACGCAAGTACCTAGAGTACGGGGATACCTTTACCTTTACCCCCCCCCCCCACCCCAAGGAACTCTCCTTTCCCCTCGCATACTGGGGCAGAAAGGCACCCCAGCGAGCCTTACTGCCCAAGCAAGCCAATGCGTCAATGCATAATCGAAGTCATTGCATTAAAGTTCAATCAACAAACCTTCCTGACTCGAGTACCGACTCGCTCCCCGATATGCTGGAAAATATGGTCGTCCTCCTTAGAGAGATTGAAGGACAGTGTGTAGACCTGAAGGTAATCGATATACAACAGCCGTTTCTATAGCAGAATTCGCATTTAATCAAGGTATACTCACACCCGTTTCTTGACTGGATATCTTGCGAGGCATCTTATTTGCCGAGTCCCATGGATATTGGTGAATGATTCGCAAGTCCATGAACATCGAGATACTTTTCGGAATTTCCATCCAAAGTTGTAATTGATCGTCAAGAATATCGCGTGATTTAGGTCTTTTCTGTATCTAAACATCCACAAAATTCACATGCAATATTATAATCCAATTCGCTCGCTCACTTTGACTGTAGGTTTAGCAGCTACTGTCAGTTCATTTACGAGACAGCCGGTCTTTCTTTCTTCCCTGTTCAGTTTATTATCCACATAGTTACCGACTTGAGCCAGTAGCATTCGTGAGCCCTGCAGGAATTTCGAAATTATGCCAATCTGAGGGATATCATTGAGTAGAGCAAGGTTCAAAGTAAATTCCGAACAGGCGCTCACCAATCTGAGTTTGTAGATGGTCTCTGGTGCATATGCAAGAAGCTCCTCGAAGAGATCACTGGGCAGTCCCTCGAGAGGAGCGACTTTGTTCATGTCTGAAATGCGCGATCTGCTCAATGAGTAACACAAAATGCAAGAAAAGTAATGGCAAAGGTAAAGGTAAAGTATTCACATAATTCAAGGCACACAAGGTTCTGAGAGAAATCATTGCTAGGCTATTGGCAATCATGTCAGTGTCTCTAAAGGTCACGGATCAACAAGTGTACTCACTACAATCAATGAATTGAGAAGGTTGAGGGACGCCGGTTTGTTTGTCCGAGACGGGGTCGGGTTGTGGAGTCGCCATGAGACTGGAACAGCAAAGTACACAAACGCAAGGTTTCGTACTGAACAGGAGTGATCCTTGACAGTGATTTGATCTCGAGTTTCCTTTCCTCCCTTTCCCTCTCTGTATCTCGCGATCCCATCTTCCCGTCCTCTCTCCCCCCCATATTTATACTGCCGAGAGTGAAGGTCTCGCTCTCTCCATATCCAACCATATCTCGCTGGTGAGCCTGTTAGAGTGAGTGAGCATGTGGAATGGAGAGAGCTGGGCCACTCCTCCTCTCCTTTCTTAGATTGTCCATCTGGGCACCAATCCCCGAGATCCTTTCATTAGTCTCTCTGCCTCCTCCCCTTCTCTCGCGCAAGTGACCCCCTCTCCTCCGATCCTTCGACTCTCCCCGCTCGTCCTCCTCCCGGTTCGTTTGGACATTGGCCCCACTCCCTCTCCTCTCTCTCCTTCTGCTCCCTCCACTCCCCCCGCGCTCTCGTCCACTGACCCCCAGTCCCCTTCGCCCTCTCTCCCTCCTCCCAGACCCTAGTACACTGACTGACCCCCTCCCTTCCTCTCCTCTCCACATCCATTCATAGCCTCTGCCTCTTCTCAATGAACTAGGCTCCATCTCTCCCCAGTCCTTCCACAACTAGCGGGTTTCACCATATCGTTACTCTTCCCCTGTCGTATTATCACTCATTAATCGCCCTTGGTTTTCGTCGCCTTTAATATATTGTTCCATTCAGACCCAGTCTCTCCTTGGCAATGGCCTTGGCCGGGGATGAAGACAAGGCTATTTCCGGGTTCCTTCGCGTGGCCAGAGCAGGCAATCTGGGAAAAATGATAGAACTATTGGGTTAGTTTTCCTCGACCCTTAACACTAGTATCAAATGACTATTGCGAAATCATTGTTATACTTCAGGGCAAGGCCAGGACGTGGAGACTTGCAACACTAACGGCCTCAATGCGCTCCATTACTCGGCCAAGGAAGGGCATGCTGAAGTGAGTTGGAATGTTTTAGTTGGAACTCCGGTCCAAGGAAACAAGGAGACTCCCTACGTCGACACTGTTCGTACCATTACAGGTGGTTCGTCTCCTGCTCGATCGCAAGGCCGTCGTGGACAGAGCCACAAAGAGGGGCAACACGGCACTGCACATCGCAGCACTGGCGGGACAGGTTTGTTGATTCGTTATAGCCTTTTTTTGTTCTCAATCGCTCTTTGCTTGGTCTTTTCATCAGAACAGCGACCAAACAGTCACGAAGTACCAAGTTATCTAGCATTTTTGGCCGAGATTGAGCAGGAGCTTGACCAATTCCTTCCCTTCCAGTCCATAATCGCCAGCACGCTCATCGAGCACGGCGCCAACGTCAATGTGCAGTCTGTGGCGGGATTCACGCCGCTCTACATGGCATCACAAGTGAGTCAGATAAGCTAAGAGAGACTCTTAAGTAACATGTGCTGTTTTTTAAGAGGTCATCCTTGTTTGAGTATCGTGCTTACACGCAAAACGTGTCTAACATCAACTAGGTGGATTATATTCTTATTCAGGAGAACCACGAGACCGTCGTTCGTCTGCTGATAGACAACAATGCGGATCAGATGCTAGCAACAGAGGTATGAGAACTAAAAATATTACTCGTTTATCCTGACATCAGGCAACGAGCCTGCAGATTTTCAACTTAGGAGGGAAGGGATCTTTGTATTCTAAGTGTCGTTATATTCTCAACTGATGATCAAATTCGTTTGATGCGTGACGTAGCTCATCCAGCTGCCGAAGTGTAATGGGAGAGGGGGGGGGATTGAGAGCTGAGCCGAGGATTTGCTGTAGTGAAATAGCCCTGATCTAATATTGGACTGGGAACATTTGCAGTATCAAGATCCATCTCTATTTGAGGAATTCAATGTATTAGATCATTTCGGCGATGCAAGCAGATGAACACAGAGTGTAGGATTACAGCACTCGGGGACTTGAGTGGGCCTCATATTACTGTTTTCGTTCCTCTCTATGATCCATCAACTCGTCCACTGGGACATTGCGTTGGCACATGACAATCCTAGAAGAACAAAACAGGAGGTGACAGCTACGGGTTCGGGTATATGAATGTTGTATACTAGAGTAGAAACACGTATTATAATTAACGCGCCCCGCCGAATATTAGTTGACACAGTTCAAACGTGTCAGACTCTCACCACGCCCAGGCAATACCGTAGTCGCGCGCATTTTACCTATTTAGGCCCTGGCCTACTTTCTAGTTAGTTCTTCCTAGTTTTCCCACGACTACGTCGCTGTTTCTTCTAATTATCGATCTAATAAACGACTGCTGTTACCCGATGCTACCACACCACACACGGCTGTAAAGGATCAACACAAATACTCAACAATGAATTAGCACTGTATCATCAGACGACAACAACAACAAAAACTCATTCCAGGACGGCTTCACGCCCCTCGCGGTCGCCCTCCAGCAGGGGCATGACCGAGTAGTGGCGATGCTGCTGGAGCACGACCCACAGATAGGCTCAATCGATCCATTCTTATTCTTAATTCATCAGTTCTTTAGGATAGTTGGTCAATGAATTGTTGGTGGATCTGTTGCATTGTAAGTTGCATTAACCAGCGATAGCATGTAGGCTCGTTTGCTATGTAAAAACTAATGGGATCACCAGTGGTCAATTATCGATAGGAACAGGAATCAAATTTTGAGATGGCAGTAAATGAATACATTTCCAGAGCCTGGTAAGGCTTCCTGCTCTCTACAGAGCCGCGACGAGGTATGACGTCGCAGCGGCTACTCGCCATGTTCAGGTAGGATTCGCAATAGCACTAATTTATTATGTGAATGAAACTGGATGAAATAATGGATGAAATTTCAAAAGTATGTAATGGGCCGAGGTGATGACGAAGTGGCATCTTCAGGTAGAATTGATAATTAAAAAGCGCGGTAAGTTTCGAATTGCTTAATTCGGACTGTTAGCACCGATACAGAAGCATGCGTGTCAATAGTTAATTTTTGGAAAACTCATTTCGGAGGCGGTCAACAGTTCAAATTCTCTTTCAGAACGTAACCGAATCCGGTCTCACCGCACCCGCGCTGCATGTGGCCGCTTCCTTGGGACATCTCGGCGTTGTGATAGCGCTGATACAGAAGGTATATAGTATCTCCCTCTAGAGAACGAGTGATTTGTCTTACACGTTAGCCCGATCTCAGCCCGACGGACCGACGGTGGCCCGCGGCCCGATACCCGGCCCGCCCCTTCACTCTCGAAATCGACGCGACCGACCGGTCTTGCAAGCCCGATTGAGTCAAAAGGGGTATTATCTAGGCGGGCCACCGAATACCGGGCTAGCCCGCTTTTACCTTCCCTAGTATATACATTTCTGGGAGCTCTCAAAGTAGCAAAGTACACCTGGTTATCAATAAAAAGGACGAATTCCTATCAGGGAGCCGACAGAACCGCGACGACTCCTCGAGGAGAGTCCCTCCTACATGTTGCTGCTCGCGCGAATCAGGCTGATGTCGTGAGATGGCTGCTGACTAATGGCGCAGAGGTGAATTCCATTTCCCTTTTGAGCATCCTGATCATTGCCAGAAGGGCTATGTTGGTGAGGGAACATCAAATGAGAACATCGAACGATGTCGTGAGATGGCTGCTGACTAATGGCGCAGAGGTGAATTCCATTTCCCTTTTGAGCATCCTGATCATTGCCAGAAGGGCTATGTTGGTGAGGGAACATCAAATGAGAACATCAAACGTTATTGTGAGATGGCTGCTGACTAATGGCGCTGAGGTAAATAATTTCCTTTTCGAGCAGCATTACGTTTGCCAGCCGGATTACGTTGTTGATGAGGGAACACCAAATGAGTAGATTAAGAGGTGAGTAGAATAGATGAGAGAAACACGCTCATACCATGCCGATGTCGTGAGATCGCTACTGACTAAGCCAGAGGTAGTCTAGTAATTTACTTTCCTTCAGCTGGTACTTTTCGAAATACACATTGTTCTAGCGAGGATGTTCTGTCCCCTTTAGTAAATTTCGACTTTCAGATCAATGCAAAGGACATGGAGGATCAAACGCCCCTGCACCGGGCTGCAATGAAGGGACATGACACCATCGTGAACCTGCTGCTGCCAGCTGGTGAGAGTCATTTGAAGAACTAGCTTTCAACTCGAGTATGGTCTTTCGGAAGTAAAAATATGAAAATCATGCTTAGGGGCAAACCCTAACGCTCTGAACAAGACACTCAACACCCCTCTGCACCTCGCGGCAAGAGAAGGTCATGCGGACGTTGTTGCCAGCCTGATCAAGTACGGGGCGGACATGGTTAGTTTGATTATGAATTCTAATATTTTCGTTAATCATGGATGGTGGGTACACTAAAAAGGACACAATGAGAATACTGAATAAAACCATAAGAAAACGGTGTTGTTGCCAGCCTGATCAAGTACGTAGCGGATATGGTGAGTTTTCGTTTCTTTGCAATTTTTTTCCTCGTTTATGCCGCTTCTTTGAAACTCAATCATTCCAATGTCTCTGCATCAGGCCTAAATGTTTTCTTTCTTGCAGACTCTTCTCACGTCTGGGGGTTTCTCCCCACTGCATCTTGCCGCTAAGCAAGGATCAGAGGAGGTGTGCAGACTGCTGTTGCTACTCGAGCAAGGTGAGGAGGGATTTCTTCACTATTGAATGTCAAAATCCAAGAAAATCAGGTTTAGTCAGATTCAGTTTTCTTGTTGTTTTGTTCTGAATTAGTTTTATTCAAGGATTGGTCCTCCATGTACTGAAAAAACACACTGTGAATACATTTTCGACTGATGCTGAAACATGTTTTTAGAAGTTTATTCTGTTACGCATATTTGCCAGGCCTGCTTGCGATAACCTTTCCTATTCCTTTCGAATACCATCTTGTTCAGGCACCCCAGTCGATATCTTAGCAGCGAATGGAGCTACGCCACTTCACGTCGCCAGCTACTATGAGAGGGATGAGGTGGGCATGATCGTTCATCAACTCTGAGAAAGATACAGTGACCGTGCTCGCAATACACGTCACACGCCATTGGATATTGCAGATCGTCCTCCTCCTCCTCAAACACGGCGCGTCAGTCCACAGCACTGCCTCTTGCTACACGCCCCTACACATGGCTGCGAAACAAGGAGCGATGGACGCTGCCGTGATGCTGTTGCAGCGAAAGGTAGTAAACGATACCAGATATCGATTGGAACAATACTTTTGGGTGTTAGGAAGAGACTAGACTAGGGAATTCCAAAAACATAGCCGAATAGCGATGGATGCTGCCGTGATGCTGCTGCAGCGAAAGGTACTAAAGAGAAACTAGACTACAAGCGGAACAATAATGTTCTGCGTGTTAGGACACACTTCGGCTAGGGAAATCAAAACCGAATAGTGATGAACACAGCGGTGATGCTGCTGCAGCGAAAGGTACTAAAGCTTGATTATAATCGGAACGATAATGTTTCGCGTGTTAGGAAGACACTAGAATAGGAGATTCCTACAAATAACCGAGTGCTATGGTTGCGGCGGCGACGCTGCTGCAGAGGTAGGTAGTTGATTATTCGGCAAAGGGCATACGTAGACTCCTTGATTCTTGGGTTACGGTAAATGTGAAGATCTAGAACCTATTTCTCCAGGCAAATCCCAGAGCTCGCAGCTCCGCCGGCTTCACTCCTCTCCATCTTGCGGCCGGGGAGGGGAATGTGGAGATGTGCGCTCTACTCATCAAGGTACTCAGTAGTTTCTACTCAGTTATTCTCGGCATTCGGAAGACAGCAAAGCCCGGAACAGCACGATCAGGCAGAAATAGTTCTCCTAACTAGGTACTATGATTTGCAGAAGGGTGCGAAGACTACTGCTCAATCGGCCAACGGCTTAACCCCACTCCATCTTTGCGCTCAGAGGGACAGAGTGGAGGCAGCTCATGAGCTCATGAAGAGAGGTTTCGTTTTTTTTTTCTCATTTGGCAGTGATGTTTGCCGTTTTCGGAACGACGGAGAAACGTTTTCCACACTTCAGGTGTCCTACTCGACGACAAGACTGAGGATGGATACACGCCGCTACATGTGGCAACTCACTATGGACAAATGAGAATGGTAAGTGAATCAACGGCAAAAAAAATAATAAAATGCTGCACAGTTTCAATAGACCAAAAAGAGCTTCTCTGGTTTCTTCCAACCACTTGTCAACCATAAAGAATGGGCAGAGTTTGGGAAAACCACTTGCCAACCATAATCCCAACCACTTGCTAACCATTGACTTACTAACCACTTGTCAACCATTACTCCAATCACTTGCCAACCAAAGTCCCAACCACTTGCTAACCATTAGCAATGGTTAGCAAGTGGTTGGGACCTAACCACTTGTCAACCATTACCCTAACCACTTGTCATCCAAAGTCCTGGGTCGCAAATCCGTCGCGTCTAGAACGCACTCTGCCTATAAGGTCCTCCCGCACGCCCCTCTTCTGACTACCCGAGAGCCCGCTGCTGCTACCTTCCTACGGTCCCCAGTGCGACCGTCTTTTGGATATGACCGGCCCGCATGGTCTCACCACGCGCAGCTCGGTTACTGTATGGGGCAACCCACGCAAATATCGATTGACTAATCCCCTCTCCCGCGCAGTTGTTTACCACTTGCCAACCATTATCCCAACCACTTGTTAACCATTCCCTCAACCACTTGCCAACCATTGCCATAACCACTTGTCAACCATGATCCCAACCACCTGTAGGGAGGCCCGCCAGCAAGTGGTTGGGACTTTGGTTGACAAGTGGTTGGGAGAAACCAGAGAATTAGTCTCAAATTTCCGTTGAGCTTGTTAAAGGCAGATATAATAGGCTTTTGACGATTCTTCATCAGTGGTATACAAGGTAGCAAATTAAACGAGATCAACATGAGTTATGACAATTTTCCTAAATGAAACCAAATAATGCTTGACCTCCAATACATAAAATCCGATTTGTCTAACTGATATCTCAGCGGTTGTCCAAGCTTCGAATGAGACCTTCTTGTGTAACTGATGGAAGTACTGAAGAAAAAAAAGTTTTGCAATTTTTTGTTTGTTGGAAATTCACCCTTATCAATATTTCGGCATCGTTCAGTGTTACGAATTTAGAACAACATTGGAACGAAACTCTACAGCATTTCCGACGCAGAATGTGCTGAGCAATTGAGCACACATTTGTTTCAGTATCCTCTATATTTAAAGAAATGTACATTTCGGGCATAATATTAGCTGTTTGAAGTACAAGCTCGCGAAATCCTGAAACATCAAGTTTTAACTGCAACTAGATTGCACTTTTTCAACATACCAGGTTGCTTATCTGGCGTAAGAGTGCTTACTGTGAACGAAACGTAATTAGTCTTGACCGTTTTCAACAAATCGTACCATGGAGCACTTTGAAATTTGTAAAAATGTTGTGGTTCAAATGAAAAAAAAGCTAACCAAGGGGTTTTAGGGCCAACATTAATGTCCAATTTCGAAACAGATATGCCAGAAAACGCTTCTGAGCACATACAAATTATTTCTCGTTGCTCACAAAAAAATTTAAGAAGGTCAATCGAAGTTCTTTTAAATGATCTCTTCAAATGGGCAAGAAACTTTAGGACGTTCTCTCGATCCATAGAAGTTGATAAATACTGGTAAATTGAACTATAATTCGTTCTAATTACGAAAACTTTTGTAAGCATATGGGCAAAGAAAATTCTCCATATTCGATAATCCCTCGCATTTGTGAAGCCAATACAGATCGTATTCTCTCCGTTGTATTCCTGAATGTCCATTCAGAGTGAATTTCTGAATGAAAAGTAAAGAGCACGTACCGAATGAAAAAATAAATCCCCTGCTCGAGTATTTCGAGAAAGCAGAATTGAAGCATCAAGTCTCTCCTTCACTGACGTTGAGACCTGGTAAAAATATATTTTAAAATAACTAGAATTAGGTTACCTCTCTCAGTCGAAGAAGTGATTTATCATTCAAGAAATTGAAAATAGTTATCAACCCTTGTCGAGGAACTACCAAAATGTCAAACGTCATTAAATTCCAACTACGAATATGTGCAGAGAACACAGACAGAATGAACACAGACAAATTCGCGTCCTTTTTCTGGCTTCCTGCTCTCTAGTTAAGTCAGTGAAATTGAACCCTGCCAGAGGGAGAAATGGAACTTGCCTTGTGGCACAGTTTTTTCTACGGGAAATGTATATGCTGACTCGCTAAAAAGAGAGAGAGAGAGAGAGAGAGAGAGGATCTTCGAAGTTTGTCAAAACTTGGAAATAACTTCGACCTGAAAGTGTTACTGATGTTACTGATGCAAAGGTTGAGGGAGAGACAGAGTATGGAGATACGCGAAAACAATAAGAGCGATGATCTCACCTCCCAACATTCTCACCCTTGCAGATCCGCTTCCTCATCGAGCATGGCGCTGTCGTGGATGAGAAGAACGTTCATGGAAGAACGCCCCTCCACCAGGTACACTCTTTGCTCTTCATGTCTTATGTCTCGACCTCAAGAATGTACATGACAGTGAAAGAAAAAACGTGAGAGGAAGAAGAGCGAGCGCGGGGGGGGGAGAGAAGCCATCCCTAACCACTCTCTTCTCAGGCCGCTCAGCAGGGCCACTGTGAAGCCGTCGAGTACCTTTTGAAGCACGGAGCGGATCCGGACGAACTGGACGAGGTGAGAACTTGATCTAATGGCACACAGTTGCTGATCGAATAACCCATATTTGTGCTAATCTGATTATTGCAAGATTATGAACAGTACGAATGAAAGAACGTTCATTTCAGTCCGGGTTCACCCCTCTTCTTGCGGCTTTCGCGTGCAATCAGCCAACTGCCACGCTACTAGAGGAGGTAATTATCTGTTTTGTCTTTTATCTTTTCTCTCCCATCTCTGCCTCTCACCTCACAATGCTCTCTAGCCGAACAGACAGAGCGAAGGAGCGCGAGGAAGAAAGAGATCGAGATAATAATATAATACACCAGGTGACGTCGTTCGTCACTGAAGCGGATGATGAGAAGTTCCAAGCAATGCATCCGGAGAAAAGGAACGAGGACACTGGATTGGAGGGAATGGAGAGTGAATGTAAGGATTTCATGTTTTCCTGACTTGAGATAGGCATTCCCACTTAGTTATTGGTATCGCGATATAATTCTTTTGCAGACGACACATCGAAAGATGGCAACGTAGCGGATGAACTGGAGAAGGCGCTTGCTTCTCTGAAGATTACGGTTTAATGAGAATCAAGTTAGTATATTTTCATTTATCTGATGAAAAAAGCGTTTTCGTTGCAGATCGTTTTCTTGAGCACTACTACCTCATCAGTCTTCATTCGCTACTGCTTGTTTATTCAATCTTACGACATCGTTCCTCCCTCGATCTCCGATTGCTAATATCCCACTTCCTCTCATTAGCTTTAGTACTGTAGCCCTGAGCCTGTAGCTTGAATGACTCTAGATGTGACTCTATCATCAAAACTGCAATTAACTCCCCCCCCCCCTCATCTCAAGACTGCTCCCTTCACGTGTTTCATACTGCTTTCTTCTACCTCTTATCGGCATAATGTGATACTTTCCATCTAGTCTCATGATGTGTTGACAACTTTAATAAATTTCTGTACAAACGAGATAAAATTGTTTCCCAGATCCTTCAATGATAAATTGATCACACAGCCTACCTCTAGGTATGAATTGAACCTGAAACTTATAAATCTTCGCTGTGTTGGACCAATAGAGAGAGCGAGAGAGAGAGAGAGAGAGCGCGGAAGAGAGTAAACAGAGGCAGATCTCTATCTATGCATACCGGCAGTGGGTGAAAGGATCAGAAACGGGGAAGATGAGAGGGAAAGGGGACAAATCACTATCATCGGAGCAATCACATGCGACTGTACGAACCATCTCTCGTTTGTATTTATGTTTTTGGATGTTTTTGTTCCCTTATGTGTCAAAAGTAGGCATATTGTGTTGCTCGTGAACCTTATACTTGACATGAACCATGTATTTTCCAATGATAAGCAGTCTCAGTTATGGATCTGTCAGCAATCGAGGGATTGCCTCGAGAACTCTTCCGGGAGCTCATCGACTATGCACCAGATGCCGTGTTCAAACTGCGACTGGTGAGTCGATCGAACCAAGTCCAAAGTTATGAAAAGTCTAACAATGCCTGCTTGATCTTAAGCCAATTCTTCTTAGGAATCTCCCTTTCTTGTGTCTTTCTAGCAGCCTTACCATATCTGTTCTACTTGTAACCTCGTTTCGTTCTAATTTTGTATCTGAAATTAGATTTTTCTGGGTTTTGTGGTCAGAGTTGGATAACGATTCGACAATTCTTAGGCATCTCGCGTGCTCCTGACTCGAGTCAACAACTATACAGTAGAGAAATGGGAGGATGCGGAACGTCAAAATGATGAGCCATTCGTTCAAGAGCTGACTGTCGCCGCTAAGCCACTCAAATCGGTGAACTCTCTCAACCTCAAAACATAACCACGATACTTTTTGCGCTCACAGTGTGTCAAAATGCAAAGGGATTAGTCGTTTTTGTAAGGATGTTTTCAAAATAATGTTTTCAGGGCGCACACATGCTCTATCTCTCCATGGAAATTGCAAAGTGTCACGCGAGACTTTTCAATCTGAGAATCATTGGAGAATCCATGTTCAACTTCACTCAGTACATGAGTCGAGCAGGGGATAGCGGAGATGTTTCAGTATGCTTTCGCAATTATGTTCTTCGTACTCAGATAGCCCTGAAATTTCTTTCATCAACGCTTTCAGTCGTACAATCTCGAAGTTGACGTATCATCAGCGGACAAGCGAATGTTTGCGCGCCTTGGGGAATACATGGGAGATCGAATTGGCAAGGTGGGTGAATGGTAGACTAAAACGAATCTCGTATACGCGCACTTCTCTACTCTCTCCCTCCCTTTCGATTATCCGAGAGAGGCTCGTTTGCATTCTCATTCCTTGAGGGTCAGAAATTGATTCGAGTCTGACCCAGACCCAGAAGGTGTCCCGAAGTATCATTTTGCCACCCCTATGAATTACTACCACTTTGACCTGGCCGGTTTTTCAACATTTGCTCTCTCAGGTTGCTGCTTCTATCCATGAGTTTCACGTGCCGTCACTGACACTAGTCTCCAGCATGCTCGAGGGAATCGACTTCGAAGAGCTCCAATTCAAGACTGAATTCATGTCAAAGGGCACATCGTAAGTCAATCCACTGATGATTTCGTTCCCATACGAATTTGGCAAATCTGACGGTGGGTTTCCTCAGAAAGTATCCCCTTTACTTGCGCTAAACACTTTTCTCAGTGATTATCTGGTGCACTTAGTGAGCAGACATAACGTGAACAATCTCTCTCTGGATGTCGAAAGAAGCGGGATTGGTTTTGAAAATGCAGGTGAGATTTTTGAATCACATTGATGAGGCTAACATTATATATGGCTGAAATTATAACACTCATACTTCGCTCATAATCGTTAGCCTCACATCTAACTCGGTCTTTTCAGCGGAACTTCTTCGTTCATTGTCCTTTCTCGTTAGCAAGATGTACATATTTCAACAAGCAGCTCTCGGCATCAGTGAGCAGAGTCCCTTCTTCTTTGGTATGCCAACTTCAACGTTCTTCTACTACAGTAGCTAGTTACCGAGCGATTGATTCAGTTGGAGTATTAGATGAGAGGCGTGATATCAATTTCAGATTTCCTCTTTCAGGTATTCTCGGAGCCGACTGGGTGCCGGTTATTCACGACATGTTAATGAGTAAACTTGACAAGCTCAAGATCGTGAATGTTCATCACAAAGGATATATCTCGACGTCGGATGCGATCGAACTCAAACAGGTTTGCTTAACTTGTCTTTCATCTAAATAATTATTTTAAAAGTTCGAGCGGGAATTCAAATCGGTCAACTTTTCCAACAACTTTTCCTCGATTTAACACATAAGAAACTTTCCAGAAATTGGCCTCGATCGAGAAGAAGCTGTGGTTCGAGACTTCCTCCTTTGGCTATACTAGATGGGGCACTCAGCGATCTCACGAGAATGACTGTGTGATTGAAGGTTCGAACTATTATGAATTCCAGCCGAATCCCAAGCCATTTTCAGAAAATTGCAACGAACTGAGCATCAAACACTATTCGAGAACGAACGAGCCATTCTGATTGGTATGAATCCACAGTATCACAGACTTTTGGAAAATAAATTTAACATTTAACATAATTGTCTTGTTTATTTCCTGACACCGAAACGGAATCAATGTTATGCGATACAAGTGCACCAGGCAGAAAATTCCTAAGAAAGAAAAAGTATTCTGAAGATGACGAGAGTTTATTCAAGAAAAAAGCAGTACATTCTACTTGATCTCGAGCACAACTGCTGGTTTGCCCTTCCATAAATCCTCACGTACTGACGCAAAGCATCGAATAACCGTTTCCGAATCGATCGCGATTCCTCGGTGGTAGAGTTGTTTGGCGTGAACGTCGAGTAGCCCAGCAGACGCAATGAGATTACGCGCCGTGGAATGCTTTCCGCAGAGGACAGGATAGAGTTTGTTGCCCTACGAATTACGAATTGATTGATACAAGTAATCTGTTACAAAGTGGTGTCACATACTGTAATTGGTTTCCTTCATTGTTAAAATTATCTACAATTCTTCATGCAGTTCTTCAATAAAGATTATGTATACCTGTCGGATGATCATCTTCACTGCATCTGACTGGGGGTTTGGTTGGCAGCGCGGTTTCTAGAAGATATCAGGGAAGTGATTCTTTGAATTGTTCATTTTGAGAAAACTGTGCAACTTGCTAACCTTAATTGCCGGATCGTGAGCTGGATGACTCAAATCAGTTCCGATAGGCCTCTTCTCTGCAACCGCCTGATTCTGTCGCTGGGTAGTCAAGCCATTGTCGAGCGGAGCACTGCTAGCGCCGGACAAGGGTGTCTACAATGATAGAATGATTATTTGGCTATATCAACTGGTTATCGACCCCGACTGAACAGAGCGAAAGGTAAATTTAATTGCAATATAGAATGTGAACAACGCACTAGAATCGTACTGCGCGTCACAGGATTGCATCGCTGAATGGGCGTGGTCACGTCGGAAGAAGTTACACTTTCGCCGGATGATGTTGCCTGTAGATACGTAGTGGTGTATAACTAAGTTACATTTAGGTGCGTATGATTGCTTCTTTTAATTTCCACTTACGTATTTGCCCATGTTGAAAATCCTCTCATTTTGAATGATATTCCGAGTGTTTTGGATATAGTAAGGAATGGATTTTGAATTCTGGAAATGGGCTGAAACCTTGCACTGAATTCATCGCAAACTGACTTGAACTGTGATTGGAATGACAGCGCCTTTCTTTCGGGCGGAGCGAATGGATGAGAGTAACGACATTGTCATGTTGGACATTGTGATCTGTACATCAGTATAGGAATCGAACATGATTTGCTTCATAAACGGTGAAAAATTTGAACCAAAATGAACTAACTTCTGCCCTATACTCTGATGTGACGGAATATTGCACTTCGTGTCCTACATCGGAGATATTCGTTTCGAATAATTCTTCTTCCGATGGATTCTTTAGTATTTCACATATTGCGTTCTTGCGTGCCTTTTGGTGCGCTTCCGCTCGGGAAAAAAGTGCCTGAAACAACAGGTTGAGGCGTCAACTCCCATTTCTTAAAAAAATGGATTTAAGCTGCTTAGAAACCGACTCGATGTAGGCGCATATTTGCGTCGCATTCAGCCATTTTGAGTGGCAGCTCATCAGGGCAAGCATGCATAGCTCAGCATCGGATATTTTCAGAATGTCGCGGTACCAAGGAACTGTCGTATCAGAATCCAAATTGAACGGAGAATTGTGAGGAGGGAACTCGAAAATGGAAATTACGGATGAATTGCTCATAGCTTGAATTACTTCTGGTAGAGTTTTATGCACTCGTTTGATGGTGATATCTGCATCAGTGACTTCCCGAGGTTGCGCCATCTACAAATAAAGGACTGTGATCAGCAGGCTTTCTCTCGAAATGCTCTAGTATTTGCATTCGAAACTAGACCATGTAGCTAGGGGCCACAACGTAGATTCCATATTTCTCACTATGATGTCAAATGCGGGCTTATTCTCGAGATCCCAATAATATCATACTTTTAACCGAAAGTCGATATCTTGTCTCTGAAGCGCGCTAGAGCCTAAAACGTGCGCGCGCAACGGGGGAGGGAGAGGAGGGAGAGGCTACAGGAGAGAGAAAGGGCGGAGCCTCTCTCGTGCGTATCTCTCTCCCTCCTCCCGCCCTCTCGCTCCGCTCTCCCCGCGCTAAAAACGCAGCTCGGGGGTGATCGCTAAAATAATAAAAAAATCTAAAATTCGTGAAAAAGTCTAATTAGTCAGAAAATTGCTATTCAAACTCAGTGGGTTTCCTCGAAATACTAAAACAGGCCCTATCGAGACCTTCAACTCGAATTACGACCATCAAGATGGAATTTTTTCGACTTTGAATAGCACTCATTCGATAAGGAGTGGGAATAGCTACTCAAAACGCTTTAGAGCTAAGGATTTGGATGTGAACGAGCTTTGTGTTTTCTCTTTCGAAATTGCGCGAAACCATGCCCACACAAAAGGGGCGGAGCTTGCGGTCCCTACATGTAGCTGAATCTGAACCTCCTTATGCAAAATCATCACGTACGGTCGAATTCAATGATTGAGTTGCTAACGCGGAAGAGCCAAAGACGCTCCAAGGTTGATGTATCTCCTCCGCTTTTCGCAAATAATACGGTAGTGAGTCAGTCTGAAGTGATCACATGTTCTACGTTTTGAAATTGTGTGATGCAACACTGCTCAATTACTTGTTTAATTGTATGTAATGGCTTGCATAGAGCCATTCTTATCGCTTGTAGTAAACTCATACTCCCAATGTGTTTCTTCACCTGAAAAGATGCATAGATATCTCGGTTATTGTGAAGATCCTAAGAATGAAGTATGGCATCGAACGATGAAAAAAAAGTGACCTGATTCTCGCTAGTATATTTACTTACTTTGTCTCTGAACTCGGGAAGCACGTAATATGTACTTCTTCCTTTCTTTCCGAAAGTTTTGCCTTTAATTATGACTTTATTATGTCGAGTTAGAGCAGCTTCTATGCACTTATAGTACGATTTCGTCAAGAGCCTCTCGGGGAAAAAGTGCCTGAATGAAGAGATATTCAACAGCAAGAACTTGTCGACATTCATTGTAAACTAACTCGATATATTTGACCATTTGCCCAAGTTCCAGTTCTCGCACTGGGCTGCTCATCAATGCAAGCAGACACATCTCGGAATCCGTGATTTTAAGCAGCTTCTTATATTGAGCCTGAAAGATTTCCCCAGTTCGTTTAGTTTCCTTAATTGATGTCGTGTGATTCTACGCAATGCCAATAACATTGACAGCGATGCGACAAAATGATAATAATATTTATATTACAACCGACAGGCGCATTGGCAGCCTTTGCATCTTTGGGAATTCAACGGAGCTCGTTGGACGGTTAAGAGACGTCTCTTCACTCACTCCGACAGGCTGTTGAGGACGCTCCATATCTCCGCTCTGATTATCAAACTACAAAATAGTTATGAATTTGAATTTGTATTTTCATAAATTGCAAAAATAAAATAATATCTGGTTGATGCGGAAGTTTCTTTCTTTTTTGAATCTTTGGGAATTCGGCAACAACTTTGCTCACGTGCATTCGATTACCTAACGGTTTTCAGTCACCTGCGAGGGTTTGGATGCCCTTTACAGCGCACGTTTGCAAACGTCAGTCTGGCCATTGAGAGGGGAGCAGTATGCTCCCAAAGTTAGAGTAGCCGCTGCGCACACTGATAATTCATTCAAACGCTATTCCGCGGGCAAGTGAGTCACGGCCAAGTCCAAACTACGGTTGCAGAGCATAACCAATGGACAACTAGTTATGCGTAGAATTGGGTTTTTCGCATGAACCAGTCGCCCAGACAACTTCCAAATTCAAATTCAACATGTTTCCGAAAATTTTGCAAACCAATTTATGCTATCATGCACTAGTTGCGGCGGAGCTAGCAAAACCACCAATCCAAAAAATCGAAGTAGCTTGAATGCCAAGTTTCAAATTCTAGTTGGAAGAGGATACGATTCCCCTGCCGAGAACTGTATTTTTTTAAAGGTCTAGGTCGAAATTTGACCATCGAAAAAGTACAACCCGTAATTCCCCTGCCTCTTGCAATAGATGGGAACCGGATCTTTTGTGATTAATCGGTGAAGTAAGTGGTCCCCTATCACTTCCTGGAAGGGCTTATTTTTAGAACTTCTGGTGTTGCTACAGTAGGCTTCTCTCTTCATGCTCTGAATTTATTTTCCCTTGTTTTTTGCAATCGTGATTCGGCACCAACATACGACTGTGATCCCACACCATACTCCTAAAATATGCTATGGTGGATTTTGGGATGAGTAGAGCAGGAGACAAGAAATTGAAGAAAACAAAAAGAAAGAAACTTACGCATCAACCTAATACTAACGCTCGAATCGCAAGAGAAATTTTGGGGCTGCACCTCATACGCATTTTCCTCAGGCACGACCTTCATTCTCACAGTCAAACCGTCAAGCATGTCTTTGTGTTGAGACTGCTCCGTAGCATCGATCTGTAAGGCAGAATTATTGGATCGGATGCGTGGACTGTCAAAAACCTCGTTGTCAATAGGAGAGCTGAGTTGAACCGTATCGTTCTCAAGATTTTCGCGATCAAAACTCTTGGCGATTTCCTTGTACGATTCCACGACATCATTTGAAACTTCCTGAAAACCTTTACAACATGCATTTTTCCTTCATCAGCTTTCTTTGGCTGGAATGCAAATTTATTTCGGAATACCTCACCTCTTTGATGATGCCGAGCGTATCCATAAACTTTGAATCATTCAACTCAGAAAAGTCTCCAGCACCTTCAATTGTTTCCTGTAAATGAAGATTATTCGTTGATTGACGTCCACTCCCCAAGATGCATCCATTACTTACCCTGTTCTCGCGTCCTTCAACTTCCTCATCAATGATCTCTTCCATTTTCACCTGAAATGGTTACTTAGCTTTGGCTGAAATGCTACAGTCTAACTGGCGCTTCCAAAGTACTTGCCAGCTATAAACAAGTCACTTTATGCATGAAACTCTCAGATTCGACTTCGCTCTTGTACTACTCGAAGAGCCACGGTATGGCCGAAATAGCAAACGTTCATCATTTCGATTCACCTGATTTTTGTGCACTTCCGTTTCGGAGACGGTTGCTTCTTTCTCACGACCTCTCTCCAGCACAGATTGAATCATCGCAACGAGACAGAAACTTAGGGCGTATAATTTGGCAATCGATGGGTCCTCTCTGCAATCAAAGATGTTCCTTCCATAGGGCAATTGCAAAAAAATTGCTTCATCCAGTATGTGTGTTTTCTGCACAACCAACGTTCGATGAAGTACACATTGAACGATCACATTCGTTCGACAACAGTCACAAACACGAAACTAGTTAAACTCGCCTGTTGGGATCGCTGTTCATAGTCTTCTCGAGTGTCTGCGATGCCGATACTACTCTCGGAAACACCGACTGAAATGCAGTTCATGGCTTTTTAAGCGGGCAATTTTCGATCGCACTTTTTAATTTAAAAAAAGAGTGCGAAAAAAGCTTGCGAAATGCATAGTTTGAGCCTCACAAACCTCCTCGACGAGCCCATCTTCGACTACTGTGAGCATGAAATCCAGGCATTCGTATGTTAGACGTCTATGGGGATCCGAACGAGGAAAAGTGGCTATCTGGAGAGTAGGGGAAAACACTATCGCGGATGGAGAAAACACGGTACATCTTATCTACAATATACTGCAAGTCCAATCTATTTTTAGCATCATGGAGTAAGCGAAAGTGGAAATCACATGCCTTAGTTCTCCAATCCTCAATATCCGATGCCCAGTCGTGTTGATTCATTCTTGAAAGAAGTATGATCAGAAGAATGACAATGCGCAAGTTTAGAGACTATTTTTGAGAGCGGGAAACGCGAAATTCAGAAGAGTCGAAACAGATGAGTGGGATCCCGCGAAAACGAGAGCAGTGCCGGAGGTGTGGTAATTCAACATATAAGTTTTTCTCGGAAATGATCGTCTCGGATGTTTTTGAAAAGGGCTAATCTAATTTGTCCTTTGACCAAAAACTTCCGAGATGATCTTTTCCGAGAAAAAACTTATATGTTGAATTACCACCTCCGGAAGTCACAGTAAGGTTCAGAGGGGGGGGGGGGCACTCGTAGTTTTTGCGGAAGTTGTCTGTATTCATATGAATGTTTTCTCTGACAGGGGATACACCTGCGGCAATGCCTTCTCTCTTTCCTTCTCTCTATGGTCATTCTATCTTTCAATCACACCTCTCGCCCCTCCTCTTGATACTCTGTTATCCCGATTTTTTCCTATTCAATCAGGATCGGCGTAAAATCTTTAAAAAAACACATTACAATTCACTTTATTGACCACGAAGCAATAAAAGTGCATGGAAAAAACGCATATTACTTGACGTCCAGCACCACTTCTGCGGCGCCATTACTAAGCTCCTCCATTACCGCCGGAATGCGTCGAACTACAGCTGTGGACTTAATCGGGACGCCTCGGTGGCGGAGACTCTTCCTGGACAAATGCGCTGCGGCGAGGAGATTGCTCGCTGTGGAATGCTCTCCGCACAGAACAGAGTGGCGCCTGTCGCCCTGAACATTTGCTTGCTACGTCGGATGATTTGGATGGAGAACATTTGCATTTTGCAACGTTGAGTCTCGTCTGGCGGTGAAAAGATGGAAGTTCGTGCCAATAAACTCGCCACAAAGTCGTGAATAATTAGCTAGAAATACTCTCCGCCTCCTTCTCTTTGCTGCTCCTCAGAGAGTGAGTGGGAGGCTATTGAGCTGGTCCAGCGAATTGAGTGCCTAAAAAGCATACCTGTCGAATGACCATCCTCACCGCATCCGAGTGGTAGCTCAGTGAGCAGTGTGCTTTCTGCAAGTTATCGCATCAAAAAGGTGCATATCACGAAGGTGCATATCACGTATAGAAATCCCTGCAAACTGCTTGAATGGCTTACTTTCTTTTGAGGCTCAATCGATGGAGGACTCAGGCGAAATCTGGTCGATTTCGAAACAATAATTGATTGATTCGGTCGCTTGGCTTTCGGGTTCTCGTCCGACGTTAGTTCTCTACCAGCGCAAGCTGAAGCCTGCAAAAATGGAAAGATGCTACTTAATGCATTTTTCTATTCGAATTTTTTTTAAAAATTTTTTTTGTAACTTATGGGTCAAAATTTACGTGCAAATGGAGCTGTCGCATTTCGCTCTCGGAGATACCATAGATGTTGCAAGGTACTTTTATCTCCACAGCTGCTCGCAAATAATACGGCAGCGAATCAGTCTGGTGCAATGGTCGCTGCAACGGTTTGAACTTGAGCCATGCAAACATGTCCACTTACTTTAAATAATGACAATGGCTTGTTCTGGGCAAATCGTATTGCTTCTAGTAAACTCATATTCTCAATCTGTAGCTTGACCTAAAATTACGTACAGTAATCTAAGCCTTTAAAAATGATGCACAAAGGTGAAGAAAAATTAAGAAAAAAATGATATGTATACAAAATCACTTACTTTGCTGCTGAATTCTGGAAGCACGTAATATCTTCTTCTGCTTTTGCTTGTAAGGGCACGAGCTCTAATGAATTCGGAACTTCTCAGAGCAGTTTGAATGATATTATAAAAATAATTTGATCTCCAACATCTTCCGGGAAAGAAATGCCTGAATCAAGACATTATCACAAGCTTGATGAAAATCAAGCGAAGATCCTTTTTAAAATGTTAACGATCAGCCGTACTCGATATATTTGCATATCTGTCTTAGATCCAACTCCTCTGATGCACTGCTCAACAGCGCAAGCAAGCACAGCTCCAAATCAGAGATGCTGTGACGCTCAAGACGTTGTATCTGCAATAATTTATTTACTCTATATTTATGGGCCACAACGCCCATAGCGCCGCTCAAAAGTATGTCCAAGTTATTCCCCAATCACAACATACGTTTTCCGGGATGTCTTTATCTTGCCCAAAGGTGAGCTAGAGCCCAAAGCGTGCTTGGGGGAGGCACTGTTTGTAAGGTGAGGAATGCGAGAGGGGGAGAGGAAGGGGCGGAGCTTATTTTGCCTACATCTCAAATGTTAGAAGACCAGAGGTTCCCCGAGTCGAGCTCTCGGCTTTTCGACATGGCGAGAGCGCGCTCAATCTTATCCGATGAGGGTGCGCTCACGCCGGGTGAGACACGCCGAGTGGTACATCCGAGATTGGGAGCGGCGGAGGGAGGGCGCACCACTTCCCTTCTCCCTATCCTATATCCAATTGTCAAGAACTTTCACTGCGTTTAGCGACAACCGTAACCAAATAAAATACGCGTGTACTAAAATCTTTGAAATGGAGCACAATTTGGGGAAAAGCTTTTTCTTTGATTTTTCATTATTGATCTGTTCGGATTGACCGATTTGACCGACTCGAAAACGTCCGATACAGCTCGCCTGTCATTCATCGATGAAGGACCCTATTACCTGCTAGAAACGCTTTGGAGCTAACGATTTGGTTGCGAATTCACTTTGTGCTTCCCGATACAAGCTGTTTGGTCGCGCGCCTTGTCAACTCAAAAGGGGCGGAGCGTGTGGTCCCTATCTGTATTTACCTGGGTAATATTTACGCGAGATCAGAGTATAAATTCATGATACGTTCAGTCTCGTATGGGAAACTGACCAAAAATGCCTTGGCAGAAGCAGCTAGGTCTCCAATGAATTCTTTGTTATTCGCCATCTCATTATCAATTTGACCATTCTGCTCCATTTCTCCGATCTGAATGTCGATTATTATTAAATGATCCAACATTCTCGAGTAAAGTTAGAAATCGTTCGAGTGCAATTTCAAGATCATAGAAAGGAGCAGAACAACTCAGCACATCATCATCCACTGGTTCGGCCTTGACTCTTGTGTTCAGCTCATCTATGTGGAATTTCGTGACAAACATTGCATCATTCTAAAATGTTCCAATATCGTAGGAGGGAGTAGAAACTACTCACTTTTTTCCACATCTCATTGAACGCATCTTGTCCAATTTGCTCGCGTATGTTGGCCAGCATCGACGAATTTCCGAACCTCAGAGCGTCTCTCAGATAAGATTCCATGGCTTCGGGGATGTCCTATATCGAATGATAAATGTGGGACGACAACTTAATAGTGGAAATTCGCAACTATTGTATAACAGCTGGCTGAACTTGCGACTAATGTTGTTAGATCGAGCGACTCGAAACGAAAACTTGCTTGTTTTATGGGACATTTCAGCAATGAACTCATATCAATGTCAGGGCAATCAGATAGGTCTTCCGCGTCATCTATTGGTTCCTGAAAAAAGAGCATTGAAAAATGTATCATGTCATTGAGATCACCTGTTTAATATTTCGCGTCGCGGCTTGATCTCCTTCCATAGTTGAGCGCGAAGCGCTTGTGATACTGAAATTTGCAAAAGATGCATTCACATGAGAAAAGAGAAGAACGTAGTCAAATAGTTCAATGTTGAGCCTGCTTGAAAAGTAAATAGTGAACGAGCGATGATGGTTGCTCAAAGAAGATCAAACGACGTTTAAAAAACGACTGCACACTCGCAACGAGAAAGCCCTGAGCGACTCCTAGAAAGCAAATCTGCGAAAAAAAATGTGGCGCAAACGCAATTCACACGTAAGAAAACAAAGCAAAATTTTGAAATGAATGATAGCGGGTAGCACCGAAACCTCGCCTGAGCGCACCACGACTGCGCTATACTGCGGCTCTCACTGTCCGGCTCTCGATGCTCACCCCTGTTCTTCCTCTTCTACCAATTTGCCTCTTGTCTTCCAGGATGACGTATATCTCACTGTAATTTTTTTGTGAAATAAATTTTTTTGAATTCCCCTTCGCCCCGCCAATATCCTCAATTCTGCCAGTACAATGACCGCATTTCATTTTCAATCTGTAAAATTGTTCCTTCTCGAATGTTAGCTGGACGATTGAAAAGTAAGGCGCATCACAAAACTACGTGTGACATCACTCGTCTTTTGTGGTCTCAGAGACGCAGGCCTTCTGGCAATTCTCGCTCTCGCAGAATCCCACTCTTTGTGGGTGAGCTGTGGCCTGAGACTCTTATTTCTTTCTCTTCGTGCACTTTTTCTTCTAAATTTTTTTTCATTGGCCTTCTTTGATCAACTTCGTCAGGTCGCTCTAAGCGATGATTCGACACGACTGGGCTTCGGATATCGAGGATTGGAGAACTAAGGTAACTGTTTATTCTGATTTCCATTGTTCGGTGACTCATTTTGACGTTCTAGTTCAATTCTTTCTCAGATATCCGCGTTTTCTCGCTCGGATCCTCACAAGCGGCTAACGTACGAATGCATAGATCTATTACTCACCGTTGCGTATGATGGATTGGTTGAGGAGGTTAGTGACGCTGAAATTATGATTACTTTGTGATCGAAATTTTACTGAACTGAAATACTGTTTCTTCGTCGCCGTTGTGATGGAAAATCAAATTTTTAGTGCTAAGCACTTCAAATGCATTTCAGTCGGTCTTCCCCAGAGTGGTTGCGGCGTCGCAGACTCTAGAGAAGACTATGAACAGCGATCCACAGAGGCGAGTTCGAATACTTTCCTTTTTATTGATTTCTTTTGAATGAACAGTGTTTTGAAAGCCGTATTCTCTTTTAAATCAATCAGTTATGCTTTGAGTCTACGGAGAATAGCTTACTAGATGAAGAAATGATTTCAGAGAGGATCCGTCAATAGCAAAGCTATACGCTCTCAGCTCCTGCCTTGTTGCAATGATTTATTCTGTGATGGAGAGAGGCCGTGTGCAGGAAGCATCAGTTGCGAAAAGGGACGAAGAGATCGAAAATCAGGTTAATAACAAACATTCGGAGAGTCTCTGGTTTAATGCATTGAACTTCCATTTGAGCACTTACAGGTTGAGATAGAAGATCGCGTAGATGCAGATGACAACGGAACAGTCGAACGGCCTCATTTGAGTGACTCGTTTTCCATGGAAGTGCTCGGTAATGTCAAAGAGGTGAGATATTTCGGAGAATATCATTTGTAACCCTGTGAAAACTTGCACAATGTCAGGAAGTGTCTGAACATGCGGAGCAATCATACAAGAAGATCTCTGAGAGATTCGGCCGGAGAGTCTTTGAGAATGATCCGCCTCAACCACTCGGCTCGGAAATTGAAAGCAAGGTAAGGGTTTTTTATGTATCTTTTTTCGCTACATATTTAAGAGACCCACTCCGAGAAAATTCATCACTTTCTATTTTTTCCGGACATTGCGCCAGGACTTCCGAATCCGACCTTCATAATCACAGGGCCTGAGGACCCTTTGACCTTGTTTACCAATATGATGATGAAACCGGCCGAGTTGCGGAATGAGGCGCGCAAAGTGCGCGCACATGGAAAACTTTTGAAACTTCATAACTTCTCAACGGAACAAGCTAAAATCAAAATTTCTTCTGCGTTGTGTTAGGCTTGCCCAAAGTGTGCTAGGACACTATTGGGATAGAATTCCGGTCTGTTCTGGCTTTGATTTTTGGACTCGTGACTTCCTGTTTTCTGAGTTCTTGGTATCGAAGCGTTGAGCCTGCACTAGATTTCATGCACCAGGAACTGCCTCACTCCCCTGTGCATGCAGCCCACCTATGGGCATATTGAGTTTCACTTGCACAAGGAACGAAAAGTGGGTCCGAAGGCTCGGGAGCCGGTCACTCGCCAGCTGTTCCAGGTTTTTCCCTAACACTGTCCGAGAGATTTCCGGTCAGAACTGGTCAAATAGTGAAGACACACCATCCTGTGAATTATCATCACCATAGGAACCGATTCCGCCACCATGAGTTTTTTGGACCATGACCTCGAACTCATGGTCTCGAACTGGCCCAACACCATGAACCCGGGGTCATGGTTCAAAATGGGCTTCGAAAGTCATGATGGAGGAACTTCATGTGCTATACGTCAATGTGTAGTACAGTCCCCCACAATGATACAGTACCACGAGCCCGGGTTCATGATGATGGGTCACTCCGAGACCATGAACCCCGGGTCATGGTCCAAAAAACTCATGGTGGCGGAATCGGTTCCTATGGTGATCATAATTCACAGGATGGTGTGTCTTCACTATTTGACCAGTTCTGACCAGAAATCTCTCGGACAGTGTTAGGGAAAAACCTGGAACAGCTGGCGAGTGACCGGCTCCCGAGCCTTCGGACCCACTTTTCGTTCCTTGTGCAAGTGAAACTCAATATGCCCATAGGCGGACTGCATGCACAGGAGAGTGAGGCAGTTCCTGGTGCACGAAAACTAGTGCAGGCTCAACGCTGCGATACCAAGAACTCAGGAAACATGAAGTCATGAGTACAAAAATCAAAGCTAGAACCGACCGGAATTCTATCCCAATAGTGTCCTAGCACACTTTGGGCAAGCCTAACACAACGCAGAAGAAATTTTGATTTTAGCTTGTTCCGTTGAGAAGTTATGAATTTTCAAAACTTTTGCATGTGCGCGCACTTGGCGCGCCGCATTCCGCAACTCGGCTTATTTCATCATCATATTGGTAAACAAGGTCAAAGGACGCTCAGGCCCTGTGAGTATGAGGTCTGGATTCGGAAGTCCTGGCGCAATGTCCGGGGGGAAATCAATTTTCTCAGAGCCGGTCTCTTAAATGCGCGATTCACAATATTCTGACAGCTAGGGGCCAGCAGGAACAATTGAATTGACGATACTGGGAGACGAATGTAGAGTTGATGGCCGACGCTGATTAGCCAAATATTTGATCGAACAATTGAACGATACATTGCAGAATGATGCTACGATGCAACCTCAACAGAGTGATGCGATGATTGGCACGAATGAGGGTCACCTCGAAGCAATGGATATGAGAGTGAAGGTCGAAGCTCAGGAAGACGCGCATGAGATGCAGCTGAGACCTCACGCTAGTGTTTGTTTCTCTATATGCCCTCACTGGTTAATTTCCACATTGTAGAATGATGCTGCGGTTCACACGAAACGCCACATAGACGAGTTGATAGCAAGAATCAAGACCGAACCAGAGGATGACTATGAAATGCCCTTCCAAACAAGCTGTGATTCAAGTGTGAGTTGTTATTTTCCTTACAGCGAATATCCAATTTCAATCGAAGAAATTTTGCTTGAAAACGTTTGAGTATCGGATATTATTCGATAATCAGTGCGGTGAAATGGAGAAGCGTCAACAGAATAATGAACCTGATGCTGAACTAGCCCTTCGCAGTGAGATTGATGGACCTATAAATCTAACCGATTCTGACAACGCACCGGTCGGTGTTTTTAGAATTTCATTTTGATCATTTTTGCTTTTAATTTTTTTCAGACTGATTTTCTGAAGATTCTCGGCCTTAGTGATCTGGATCTGTGTTTACTTGCACTGATGAGCAGTCCATCGGGAGATTTGGAATTAGAACAGATATGCAAATATATCGAGTACGAACTATTGTTCATTCAGAAATTTAGAAAAAAAATTGTTTAAAAAATCAAAATAATGGTAATTTCTCGATTCAGGCATTTCTTCCCCGAAAAGTGTCCGATAACGAAGTTTTATTACAAGAACTTGCATAATATTATAAGAAAGAACTCATTCATTGGAGACCGTGTCTCCACAATCATTAGGAAATATTATGTGCTTTCAGAATGCAGCAGCAAAGTTAGTCTCATCTCGATTTCGTTCGTCTTTTCTTTTCATTGTTCATCTTCACCTTTGAATACTCAGCATTTTCGGTTAGGCAGAGATAATCATGCTGATTTTCAGATCAAGAAGCACTGTGAAAGTAGGAGCTTACTTGAAGCAATACGAATTGTTCAGAACAAGCCCTTGTCTTCAGTTGAACAGGTACACCCAGAGATCTGGGCAGTTTCCATCAAACAAACAGCAGAAGCGTTGCACGCTCATTCCAGACTGATTCACTGCCGTATTATTTACGAAAAGCTGAGGAGATCAAGTTAAATTGGAGTGTGTTTGGACCTTCCAATTTGCCAACTCGTCCATACGCTTCGACCGTACGTTTTTTTAACTAGATAATATACGCGTTCAATGAAACCTGCTGTTCATTTTCCAAAATTTGTAGATGCTGCTGCCTCAATCCACTGAAGCAAGTACCCCCGCTTCACTGATTCACAATGATCTGTCAGGAGTAGCTCAGGATAGTTTTGCGCCCGGGACTTCACTGGTATTTTCCTCACTCTGATTAACTTATACATAATTCCATCAGGAATCGTCCATGATCGTACCCCCGTACCGTGAGATTTTGAAAATTTGCAATGTCGAGCTATGCCTGCTTGCACTGATGAGCAGCCCAACAAAATGGTTGAATACTGAACAAATCTGCTCTTATATCGAGTCAGTTGATATAGAATTACATATACATGTTTTCTCTCGTTTTCTATGTTAAAACAAATTGTTTCAGTCACTTTTTCCCCGATCGGAAACGCAGCAAAACTCTGTTTATGCATGCAATACGTGATACACTGAAATCTTCATCGGTGGAAAAATTGTTCGTATCAGAAAAATTGTTTGTAAGATACGATTCGCTCTTTGCCGTAGCGTTAAAGTTCAGAGAAAAAGTAAGCATATTTTGTTGTTCATTAGTCAAATCGTGTTCGATTGCTGTATGATGTTGTTAAGATCACAAATTTCAACATGACAATGCCGTTACTCTCATCCATTCGCCACGCCCGAGAGAAAGGCACCGATATCCCAATCTCAGTTCGGTTTACCTCCGAATTCAGTTGCAATTTTCTCACATTTTTCAGATTTCCGCATCATTGCCTTACTATATCCAAAACACTTGGGATATCGTTCAAAAATGGGAAGTGTTCGACTTCTGCAAATACGTAAGTAGGGATAAAATGAAAGAAGAATCTGTAAATATATTGAAAGGTATAACTATGTACAGGCAGGACCATCCCTAATAAATCCAACTTCTAACGCCACGACCTCTGAAAACCGGCAACATAATAGTGAGGCGGTTCACTCGAAGCCATCAGCGGTGGTGTGTATTTTATAGTTTTGTTCTAGTGGGTACAAATCCAGCAGCAGCTGTGATAAATTTGTCAGTATTAACTAATTTTCAGCCTCAATATCTAAACCTCCTCAACATCACTGATTTCGAGCTGTGCTTGCTTGCGCTTATGAGCAGTCCATCTCAGGAGTTGGAACTCGGCCAGACATGCAAATATATCGAGTAAGTGGGGTGTTGTTTGTTCTACATTTGAATTCAAAATCAGAAAGTGCTCGAAACTATATCGACAGCGCTACTTATCTCCCTAAATGAGATGGTGGTCTGCTGGATCTATGAGACATGAATCCACTATTCTTGTTGAACCTTACGCAAACCGCCTCAATAATTATTAGACATTGCTATAACTTCATCATTAAGACACTTCTTCCCCGAACGATGTGCGTCAAAACGGTATTATCAGAGCATACAAGAAGCTCTAAATTGTTATTTCAAAGTCAGAAATACGAGGAATCAATTCGGTAAAAGCGGAAGAAATATATATTGCATGCATCCAGAATTCAGCAACATAGTGAGTCGTTCGATCGCACTTTGAATCTTCGTTTTCCAGAAACTTCAGTTTTTAAATACACATTTTTAGGTCAATAAGCACATTGAGAGCATGAGTTTACTGCAAGCGATCAGATTCGCTCAAAACAAGCCATTACCGTCTTTTGAACAGGTACGCAAGGGGTTGCGTAGTTTGTAGTTTTCTGAGTAGTTTGCGCCGACTCAAGAGTAGATTACGCTTCACATATCATCATTTCAGACTGGCTTACTGCCGTATTATTTGCGTAAAGGGGAGGAGTTACCGCTGTCTCGGAGTGTTTTCAATATTCCCGAGCGCAACTCACTCAATTCGGTCGTAAGTTTTTTTCGTCGTAGACAAAATCGACTTGGCCTCCAAAATCTCATGATTGCAGGTTTCCGCGCCTGGCGTTAGCGGGGCTCCGATGAAGAATCCAACAGTTCTCAGTCAGAGGCCGATCCGATTTGATCGCTGCTCTTTTTCTTCCGAACCGCCTGTCAAAGTGGGTGAAAGAGAGACGTAAAGGAAATTCGAGAATTCATCTAAAGGACGAACCATCACGTGCTGAAATTTCAGAAGCCACGCCACGAATCTTCAGCTCCCGTGAAGATGATCATTCGACAACTAAGTGTTGGTTCATAGTTCATTGGGGTCTCAATCAAGAAAGAAATAGATGCTAACACTAGTTCACGATTTCGCATAAAGCGAACTTCAGATAATCGTAATGATATTCTTGCAGGGCAATCATCTCTATTGCGTTGTTTGCGAAGAGCATTCCACGGCGAGCAACCTCCTTCCCTCTATCGGGTTCGACGCGAACAAGATCAGTCTCCACCATCGCGGAATCGCGATCGATCCGACTGCAGTCATCCGGCGCATTCCATCGGTGGTGGACGATATGAGGAAGGGCGCAGTCGTGCTGGAGGCCAAGTGATTCACGCTGTAAAGAAATGGATAAACACACTATCTCAATTGTATTGCTATGTGTTGCGCGCTTTCTTCTACACGATCAACCCCTCGCTTGAATTAGGAAAGGAGAGTGGCGAGTTGGTTATGAAAAGAAGGTCTGGGAATGAGAAGGAGAAGATTCCTAAACTCCTTTAGAGAGAAAGTGGAAATAGTTTCATTTCATGATATGAATGCTGTTCTTTCACTAGTGTTGTTTAGTGATTCTTCCTACAATATCGCGTGAGTTGCTGGACGAAAGAAGAGATCTGGATGAGAAGATCACTTGGAATGATGTGCAGTAGTGGAATGAGATGTTATCATCCGGGAGACTCATGAAACTTCCACTAATCAGTACTACGAAATTGACTGTGGAGAAAGCTCGATTCTCTTCCATTTGTCTCACCAAGGAAAGAGCCTCATTAGCCTCCAGTAGTACAAATCCTCGCCTCGATTCATCCTCTTGATTTTGTTTCTCCTTTCATAAAGTGTATGTTGCTAGGGAGAGAGAGCGCACGCGCGTGAGATAAGCCGATCTCAAGCCCTCACATTTCGCTAAGTGCTACCTCCTGTTGCGCGTAGACGCCACCCAGAAGCCTTATGCTACAAACAGAGGCCGCCCTCGAAGTGTACTTCTTGCCTCACACCGTGAAACGCACCCAGCACCATTGCGTTTGCCATTGACTGTATGGCACTAGGTCGGATGAGAACATTCGGATGATAACCTACTGGATGATAACCATTTGCATATTCCGTCTATTACGTAACACTTGTTCTCTCGCCCTCATTAGGTGCTCATACAGTAGGTTATCATCCGACGGTTCTTATCCGACCTAGTGCCGACTGTAGAAAGTTGTTCATCGCAATTATTAAACTCGTTCTCGTACTCAATTGTATTTCGCCTTTTGCGTTTAGTTAGAAATTTTTCTCTACTTGCTTCAGACATGACCGACCTATCGTTGCTCGAGAAATTACCAGACAAAGTCTTCAAGGAGCTCATCGAATGTGCGCCTGAAATTGTGCTCACACTGAGAGTGGTGAGTGATCTTGCAAGAAACAATTTATCTCTAACTCAAGGCTCTAATTGTTGCACGTTTCTCTGAACTGATTGAATAAAAGCCCAGACTGAAACAAAGTCCATTCATTTCACAACAGTTATTAGTCGTTAGGTTCTAATGCAGGACTTGTGCATGGTTATTTGACCTTGTTTCCCTTGACTGTTACAGCTATCACGCGAGCTCCGCGCACGAGTGGAAGACTACGTGATGAAAATGTGGACGAATCTAGAAACAGAGGAGAAGTATCAGATCGTTCATGAGCTTTCACTATCTGACACGAAAACAGAAACGGTGAGTTCTGGAATGACTCTTTTCTCAGTCAACAGTTATTTTCTGACGTGGCATGGTCGAGAATCGGTTTAGCTTCGCCTTTTCCCTAAAGCTACTCAACGATGCAACGGTCGATATTGAATCAAATATAAATCTGATCTCCAGGAACATACTCTGTCCTTAAAGATGGAAATTCCGGCGAGAATTTCAAGACTCTTCGACTTGCGTATAATCCACGGCGCGCCAAGAGACTTCACATCCAAAGTATCTCGTCTGGGCAGAGGAGAGATGACTGTGAGTTTCTTAGTCAGTTACGACCTACTTGTCAACAAATGCAAACTTTTCATGACCTATTTGGCTTAGTTTGCTCGAAGTGAGGTGCCATTTGAACATCGAATGAGTGAACAAACGCTTCAGAGTTACGCGATGGCGCTCAATTTCACCGAGCACGACGATCAGCTTCTCTTTCACTTCAACGACACCATTGGGACGAATATTGGAAAGGTTTAACCTGGTTTAAAGTAGGAAATTCTCTTCGCGAATGAATTACCCCGAAGTCGATATTTGCATTGCGAAATCCAATGTTTCACGTATTCGACTACACTTGAGGTGGCAGTGAGGTACGATCGCTTCCATGAGAAACTCAAGAATGCAATCGCAAAGCTGCTCGGGTGCAAGAAATTCGATCATATGAAAGTGAACATCGGATTGATTTCGAGAGAAGCGGTGTAAGTATAAATTTATCTTGAAAAAGAATCAAATATCTATCGTACATCGCTCCTAAAACCGAACAAACGTACGTTTTGTACGTTTTTACCTTTTCTACCTTTTGGCGAATTCGCTTCGAATATTGCCAATTTGTGTTTCTTATTTTTTGTCCACCCCCAATTCCGCGTGAATACGAAAGTTACACGGTGAAATATTTGTTTAAATGGGTGAAAAAAAGAGTGCCGTCGATTATAAA
>LS516512.1:275982-290978 GCA_900490845.1 Pristionchus japonicus | reverse complement strand
TATAATCGACGGCACTCTTTTTTTCACCCATTTAAACAAATATTTCACCGTGTAACTTTCGTATTCACGCGGAATTGGGGGTGGACAAAAAATAAGAAACACAAATTGGCAATATTCGAAGCGAATTCGCCAAAAGGTAGAAAAGGTAAAAACGTACAAAACGTACGTTTGTTCGGTTTTAGGAGCGATGTACGATATTCTAATTGTAATATTGCAGCGAACACATTCTCTTCATCGCCCGAAATCATGAAGTAGATCAGCTTCGACTAGACGTGGACAAAAGCGAATGCTTCTCTTATTCCGGTTTAACGTTTATTCTCATTTCAAAAATTCTTCGAAAATACTCCAATTTCAAATTGTCAGCCTCTCTCCTCCTGGGTCTGTCAACTATTGTCCGTTTCCTCTCCATCCATCTACCAACCGCCACTGAAGATAACAACGGTATCAACCACTTCTTCGGAGGTAAAAGTCACCGAAACTTGATGATTCCGCATTCAGCTTATGCCCGGTAACATTTCTGAGAATCGAAAACTGAGAGAACTGATAACAATTATAGGTGCGAATGAGCAAACCTGGACACAAATCATAAAGGAAATGCGGAAGGGAAAGCTCGAGAGTCTCAAGTTCGTGTATGATCAAGACTCGGATGTCTATGCCGAGATGGAAGGTTCGGATTCATGAGTAGAGTGCGGAAAGCAAGAGTAGACTCTCTTCATTTTGTGCACTCTCTCGTCTCTCAGACCGGTGAGAGAGTATGTGAAATGAGGAGCGTAACTCTTGTTTTCCGAACTCCATTCATGAGTTTATCAGAGGGAATGGATCCTTTGCAGTTGCCCAAGGACGAGTGAACTACAGGGAAAGAGCGCACGAGAAGTTCTGATCTTTTCCATAACATTAGACTTGATAGTTTGATTCAGATTATACCGAATTCGCATGGTTCTTGTAACACAGCACAATTTGCATAAAATAATCGATAAAAAAAGTGTGAATCTAATTGCATCTCAATATCGACGAGTAAAGCTGCACGATAAAGATATTAGAATCAAGGTAGCCACACGGTAGCTATGCCATACGTCCTGAAAAGTGGTCACTATTCTCCGGAAAACTGAACTACTGAGTGAATAAAAAAGAAAGTGACACTCAACATTGCAAAATCGAAGAAGGAACCGTCCCTGAAGGTTAGAGACAGATGGTCCACCTAACGAGGGCAAGGGGGGGGGGGGAAGTGAGGGTGTAAACAAGCGAGAGCCGGGGATCGAGAGCCGGCTTATAGTAAGGCCGTGGTGTGCTCGGGCGAGGTTTCGGGTGGCGGCCGGCATCATTCATTTCGTATGCTCGTTGTTTACTTCCCTTTCATATGCGAGAATCGCGCGAGTGTCGCGTAATCTTTCATTGCGAGTGCAAACTACATGCGTTGCCCCATCTCTGCGCCAAAAATGAGCCAATTTCCGCGTGTAGTACGACTTTTACACTAGAAGCGTTGTTTTTGTGCATCGCGGACTGAGTTTTCAAACTGCTTCAAGCTGTTTGATAATTAAAAATATATTTTCTATTGATTTTCAACATGGTTTCACCGTTTGGTACACAGTTCTTAGCGGAAAATATAAATAATTGTTGTTTTCGACCTCCAAACTTACCGTTAATCATCACCACACTCGTGATCACGAGTTTCTTATACCTTTTGCTTTACTTTTTCGAAGAAATTAGCAGAGCATTTATTTCCAAAAGCAAACTTTCGTTGCACGCACTTTGCTTTCACGATTTCGAGCGATTTCGCAACACTCTAGAGCCAATCCCACCTAGTAAACGCTCAAAATAAACCTCATTACCACTGCCAGAGGGCATATTAGGTCTGCAAAAGATCACTCTCGATGGGCTTAGGAGATCGGAAGACTTGTAAAACAGGCTAGTCTAGACTTCGATCGGGCACTTCCGATCTCTCTCACTCCTTTCTCGTGATTGCTCATTCTGCCTCTCCGCGTTCTCCGTAATGCTTACTCATTTATTTCGTATCTTCACTCGCCCTTCTCAACTCTATCGTGAGAATGGGTTGTGCAAAAACTTTACGGTCTCTCACTTTCCAATGCTCTCTCGCGTTGTCTGACCGGCTAGAGATCATTGTGACATGAGAGACCGTAAAAGTTTCGCACAGCCCTGTTCATGAACGAGCCAAGCAATTATCATCCGATTCCCTCCATCTCAGAACGAGATCGAGATGGCCCACCGACACGCCGGCTGGTCTACCGAGATCGAGAACTGGAGGAGCAAGGTGAGTCATTTCTTTCTTCTTTTTCAAGCTTTCTTTTTATTGTAGATTCCGCTCACTACTCATGTTTCTCTGCTCATCTGATCGTGTTCAGTAGATCCTTGTGATGTACGCACAAAACAAGCAGTTTTATTAGCGCCGTGTCATTATGAGGATAACTCAATCTTGTTCAGATCCAGGCCTTTCCTCAAACTGACTCTCTGCGGTATCTGACGATCGACTTTCTCAATCTCATGCACAGTGTGATACAGCATGGACCAACGGGAGAGGTGAGTAATTGATTTCCCTTCCAAACATCCTCGATTCGCTTCTCTTTTGCCTTGGTTGATTGGGCTCCCCTCATTCCGTACAGAGTAGCATCTCTATAGAAAATTCATCTAGGCAGAAACACTGTTCGCAGCAACATATTACCCATAATCTAATGGGGTACTATGTCGAAAAGATCGGTTCATTTGGCAATACGTGTCTACATTAGCACCTGGATAGTTGATGCGCTTCGGGTTTCATAACTGTGCTTTCAGACGCTTGCACGCCAGGCCCAGACGCTGTCGAAAGTGCTGCGGAGAACGATGAAGATGGATAGTAAAAGGTTAGTCTTGAATCCTCTTCTGACTTCGGACTGCAACAGTTGGTCTCCTCATTTCACACACTCTCTCACCGGCCAGAGTGACGAGAGAGTAGGTGGAATGAGAAGAGTTCTCGCTTTCCGTTCTCTACTACTCTCGAATGATTGTCTATGATGTGTAGACTAGACTATTCAGTTATGGGCTAGATTCCGACGCTTAGTAATATTGGTTCATGGGTACTTGTTTCTCCAGATCCGACCACCCTCGAGCGATGATCTACGCCCTCAGCTCATCAGTAGCCGCGATGGTTCAGTCAATGGCGCTGAGGAGCAAGGGAGAGGCGGAGAGTCAGTTGTGGAGCAAGGTAAGCAAAATAATTGTTATGATAGCCAAACTGCTAAAATGCAACGGAAACAGGTGAATAGTTTAAGGCTTCTTACTTTACCATGCTCTCTCGCTTCGCTTGACCGACGAGAGAGCTTTGTGAAATGAGAGACTGTAAAGTATTCGCCCAACCTGAAACAGGAATTCTTGCGCAAATTGAGGTTTGGGTTCTCAATTCATTCGCAAGATAAACGCTATTATCATTCAGGAGGTGCCAGATGGAGGCAGAGAGCAGGTCTATACTCTGCAGTATGACTACAACGGAGATCTGGGGATGGAGGGAGAGATCAAGCTGGTGAGTTCACTCCTCATGATCTTAAAAACACACCGGCTTTATGCACGAAACATCTTTAGATAGCAAAACTGAAGGAAATATTGGATAGAACTGAAACGAGGAGCATGGATAATCATTTTCGAATAGAACAATCCTATTATTTCAGGAATCTTTCGATGATGAGCAAGGAACTTCCGGAAACGCGCCGGGAGTGGGCGATCATGTGGTGAAAGAGGTAGGATCATTTTCCATGATCCATATCCTTAGATGAGTAAGTTCGATCAATCTACAGTACTCTGTGTGCTGCAACGACAAAGCTTTAAAAGCTCGAAGGCAATCGATTTCGTTACAGGAACCTCTCGACTTCGTTGACCAGCCTCAAAGGAGCACACAACCTCAACAGAACAACTCGCGGTTCTACGAGCACATGCCAGTTGCTGGATTTGATCATGAACTGGGACTGGGAGGGCCGACTTCTGTGGTCAAGGAGGAACCAGGAACGGTTAGTATAGTTACACTTCTTTATGAATTCTACAAATACAAACTGTCAGTAGTAAGTAGTATGCAAATCTAGAATGGGAAACGTCAAGGAAGAACCTGGTCTTTTTGTCGTTTGTGATTTCGTTTGCCAATTATAGTGATCATACGCTCAAACGTCAGTTGAAACGTGTGAAAATGGATGAAATGATCCTGATATCAGCTTTTGCAGGACCGTTCCTACACAGATCCTCCTATGCAGCTCGGCTTCAGCACTGAGCTGCCCTTGCCCGGCAGTACTCAGGGACTAGAGTACCCGACCATGGAGCCGGTGGTCAGTTTTGACTTTCTTCGTGCTTCCATTATGCAATCACGTCTCAAAAGAGGGATACACTGTGGAAAAGAGCACGGTTTTGTTGGAAATGCTACATTTTGCGGCCGGCCCTCAAGGTGCTCTCTCATATTCACGTGCTCTCTCGCTCATCTCATCTATTCAGGATCCCTCCGTGCCTGTTCGCTACCTCGATCTGCTGGGCATCAGTGATGCCGAACTGTCCATGCTTGCCCTTCTGAGTTGTCCGACGGGATCGCTGACGTTGAGCAAGATCTGCAGCTTTATTGAGTGAGCTTTCTCATTTGAACTATACTTGGCATCGAAACTAGAATATAGTAACGGATTATCATGTCCCATAGCAATATTCTTGATGATAACGTTGAACATATGAGAAAAAAGATAAGATCCGATGCTATTACTATCAGAACGATCATGTTTCGAATGGAAAATGAATTTGTAAGCCGTTATGTTTCAGACACTTCTTCCCGGAGCGTGCCGGCCAGACGGAAGGACACAATTACAAGAACTCGATCTCCAATTCGCTCTCGAACATCAACGGAAGGCTGCTTGCTTCGAACAAGATCAAGGAATCAGCGAGAATCGTGAATGAGTACCATGTTCTGCCACGAGTCAGAGCAAATGTTAGACATTTTCACATTTCGACGTTGATCCCTAGGCAGCTAAGGGCTGGGAAGCATAGAAGATGCAAAGGCAGTCACTAGGAGCATGAAAATACTGTCGTTATCTGTACATTTCTATGCTAGTCGAGGAGTGGGCACTAAAGTGGGGGTAGCTTCGGATCCAGAAAGTTCGAAAAATATCAAGGAATCGGCGAGGATCGTGAATGAGTATCATGTGCTGCCGCGAGTCAGAGCGAATGTTTGTTTTTATTTTGGGTTTTCATTCCTAGTTCTTTTCCATCTAGCCTTAGGTCGTTAAACTACGAAATGCTAGATTGCTTAGAAAGTGCACAAATGCCCTTATCATCTCTCTCCAACTCAATTAGTAGGGCTAGTACCGCATACTACTGTGAATCAAGGTGAATGCTCTTCTTTTCTCGTTAGCCCCTGCTTGTTCGGCCTCGCTAGAGCCAGCGCTTGTGTGAAGGACAACCAAATTTTCAATGCGCTTCTAATTGAGTCTGGCAAAGGAGTTGCCTCACGCTAAGTCTCTCTGCCGCACCTCACTCACACTGCCTCACTTTTCCCCACTTTCAGATCATGAAACTCACCGAAGAAATGAGCTTGATAGCGGCCATTCGCAAGTCGAGAAACGTCGGAGCGCATTTTACGAAGATCAAATCTTATCAGGTGAGTCATTTAAAGCTTATTCTAGCCATACAGATACAAAGATTCCTGAAAGATGTATTTTCATTCAGCATGATCAATCAGCTCCCTACTACCTGCAACTAACGCGAGATATTACGCAGGATGAATCCATTTACTACAATGTTGTGAGTCCCTTTTTTCTTCTTCAGCACTTTTCGAAATAGAGGGTCTTTCATTCATTTCGAAATGAGTAATGATTTCAGAGCACCGCCGAGCCTCGTCGCAAGAAGGCCCGCGCCTCGCCCGAATCCTACAACTGCGTTGAATGCGGGGAGCAATTCGACTCCCAGCTGGCACTAAACACTCACATGTCTGAGAAGAGGGCGAACTGGTTCATGAAGAAGGCGGGATTGGCGGGCGAATCGCAGTTGATTAAAGGTGGGTCTATCTCAAGGTAGGAAAGTCGTTGCTTTTTGGCTATTGATGGAACCGAAGGTGTCTGCGAGATTAGAACGAAAACAGGGTTATGGTAGGATAGAGATGAAACTCATCTAGGAAGCTATGTAGGTTTCAAACGGGTTATAATAGAAATTTCAAGAATGGAAGAAGTCTGAGCAGAAAAATACAGAAAACTCAATTCTTGGTTTCAGAAGAGGAACAAGAAGAATTCGCCTGCGACATTTGCGAAGTCGTTTCTGGGAGCTCTCAGGAACTGAAAGATCACATAATAGAGAGTCACGGAATGAAGTTCAATGTGAGTTTCTCGTTAGGGCGTCAGCTTTCTTGCTCTGAGTATTATAAATGAGCTTCAAAGGAGTTAATTGTTGCCGATCTAGGAGACCCATGCAACGATTTTTGGCTTTGACAAGACCTGGGAGTGGATTAATGAGCTCTCTCATTTTCAGTGCGACTTCTGTGGCGTGGAGTTCAGTCTGCAAAGCGATCTCGAGGCACACAATAAAACGGACGCACATAATGCGGCAGTGCTGCACATTCTGAATGAAAATGATTAGGCTGTATTCTACGGGTTGATGTTCTAATAGTGTGTCTCATTTGTTGTATCAACAATGACGTTCAATTCAGTCGTGTACCACTCTCTCAGCGACAATAATTCTTCTTTCAATTCGTTCACTTCCCTTCTCGTTGTTACGTTGGTTTCTTTCGCGGTGCAACTTCTGATAAACTGCTTTAAAGAAACAATATCAGTTGCGCTTGTATTCAGACTGGTCTTGAACCATTCAATATTTCCTGATTTATTCATTTCACTATACTTTACAGCATTTTCCAGCACTTTCACTTATCTTCGGCAACGGGTAACTTCGCTCACTAACGATCTGGTCTCTTATTCAATCTTCGCCCAGTGGAATTGCTTCGAAGTGCCAAGGAACGTAAGTGCAGTCACATTTTCCATCCATCACGATAGTTTTCTTATACGCATATCAATTTTTCAAGGTAGATGGACTCTTCATTATTTCATCACACTGCATCACTAGGCGACGATTATAAAGCCAAAGAAGACTGGGATGATCCCTCGCTGCTCGCTCCTTCCACAAGTCTGATGGAAACAGTCAGTGTATTTTTCGATTTTCTTTTTTCAACCATGATGTGAACTTCTTTAAAATGAAGATTTAAGGACAGCGCAGACCACAAGGACTTCTTGACAGACAATGACTGCATTGAACCCGAGGACGATGTCAAGAATCCAGTTCCGGTTAGTCCCGACCGACTTTTCGTTTGTTACTGGCTTTGGACCTTAGGTGCTGTCACCAAACCGTAGGGGACCTCTACTTAGCTCGTAAAAAGGCTTACCGAATTCGAGAGTTGTCTCGATATTTTCGCGTTTCCAGCCAGTTGTTTCAAGGAATTATGAAATTGACGAAGAGATTTACAGGTCTCCTATCTCCTCGCACTCAATATTCGCGACATCGAATTGTGTCTGCTTGCACTGATGAGTAGTCCGTGGGAGTATACGAATTCGCGGGCGGTGTGCAGCTATATCGGGTCAGTTTCCCTGAAGGGATCAAACACGAAACTAGAGTCTAGTCACGAGCTGTGTTTGCTCGCACTGATGAGCTATGTGTTTGCACGTGAATTTTGGTGATTTGTGAACGATGTCTTCAGGCACTTCTTTCCCGAACGAACACAGAGAGGGAAGGAGGGCGTCTGGCGAACGACCATCTGTAGCACGCTGACCCACAACGCGCACATTATTATGTGGCGAAGAACTGTTATAAATAATCTGAGGACGAAGAGGAATGTGTACGAATACAAAATTCTTGATAAATTCAGGGAAAAGGTTGGTTAGGGTTTTTAACACAGAAAAAATTAGATTTTCAGATCATGCAGAAGAATAAAACATTGAATCTGATCACATCTATTCGAAACTGTTTAGTGGGTGTGAAATTACGAAATAGGGTTTCGGACTATTCGACAATACTTCCGGTGAGTTTCTCATATTATTAGAAGCATTTTACAGAACGTGTTGAATATTCCAATTCAGATCGATCAGTCTTCACCATATTATCTGCAAAACACGAAAGCCATAACGCAAGATGCTGCTATTTTTGCTACAAAGCGAAAAGTAGGCTGATTTGTTTACTTGTTGATTGGACAAGACTTTAATTTTAATTTTTGCATAAAACATTTCAGAAGCACGTCATTTCACTCCTTCAGCGCGCCACACGATACCAGTGTGTGTTCTGTGCTGTTGGATTCCCTACGGCGAGTGAATTGGACACCCATAACAGTTCGGAAGCTCACCTCTCCAACTATAACCAAATTTTGCTCGAAAATGAAAAGTAGTTTTGTATATAAGTCACGGAAAACTATTTTTTTTGCCAATATGAGGAAGTTGGAATTCGTTTTGCTCATTTGTGGAATTTGACAAATGTTCGACGTTGAAAAAATGTCAATTTTCTAAATTGGGTTTTTGACAGAATTTCGATCTAGAAATCATGTCTCAAACCGTCGATGGCTTGGCAAAAACCCTAACGCACCCAGCGGGGTTCGAACCTGCGCTCCTCTGCACTCCAACTCAAAACTCTAACCACTCGGCTATGGCCGTTGATGCGAGGAATGATTGAGGGATCATCTTTTTCTGCCTCGGAGGCTCTAATGAGCGGTTGAAACAGTTCATTCCATTCCACGCTTATGCATCGCCCAATCATTCCTCGTGTCAACGGCCGTAGCCGAGTGGTTAGAGTTTTGAGTTGGAGTGCAGAGGAGCGCAGGTTCGAACCCCGCTGGGTGCGTTGGGGTTTTTGCCAAGCCATCGACGGTTTGACATGGTTTCTCGATCGAAATTCTGCCAAAATATTTTCAATGGATTTTGGCATTTTTTAGAGCTCGATAATGTGCCAAAAAATAATTTGGCAAATATGGGCAAGATTTTCACCATCTTCCTCATCTTGGCAAAAAAATTAGTTTTCCGTGACTTATATGCCATGTTATTTTTAAGGGTTCCTTTTCCATTTCAATTGCGATACATGTTTGGAATGTAGATGAAATTTCCAATAAAACGATAATTTGGAATACCACAATAGACGCTTCTAATAAGAAAGTTTATTCGACAGAACCAAAGACAGTCAATTAAAAAATGTAGAATGTTTTCACAAACAAAATTACAATAAAGTATGACAATTAATCAGCCCAGAAAGGTTCATCCAGTCTCGAAACATGTTTGATGCTAAATATTGCGAATGGTTTTTCTTGGCCATCGGATTGAGAAGTGTAAGCAACTAAAATGATAAGGACATTAACAAATTGTAATGAACGCGTATCGTACATCTCACTCTATGCTGATTGTACGTGTAATTGATGCCCACCCTGTCCCAATAGCAGGTCGCTTCGAGCCATATATTCTTTCCGAGACGGAGCAACTTCTGAAATACATACTTTCACGAAGAACAAACGAACTAGCCCCTTCTATCACTGAACAAGTTGTTCACATTCTTTTGAAACCCTATTCCTCGCCCTTACATAAAATTATTTATTGTTCACCTGGTGAAGAAATCTCTCCGACTGCAATGATTTCTTCAATTCTTTGATAGACTTCGCATCGAGACTCAGCTTATCGAGCTTTCTCGAGAACATATCATAAAATACTGGAGTCCAGTCAGCTTTTTGGAGACCGAACAGGTAGTTTTTCCTTTGCTCAGAACCGTAAACGAGGATCTGCTCTATGCGCAGTGATCGAACGAGGGAGGACAAATCGAGCAGCAGCCCCACTGAAATACCAATTCGATGGAACTTGTGGAGAGTTCCCCGGCTCTGGTCGGATTAGGTGGACCCATGGCATTTAGGTGGACCCATGGCATTTAGGTGGACCCATGGCATTTAGGTGGACCCATGGCATTTAGGTGGACCCATGGCATTTAGGTGGACCCATGGCATTTAGGTGGACCCATGGCATTTAGGTGGACCCATGCATTTAGGTGGACCCATGGCATTTAGGTGGACCCATGGCATTTAGGTGGACCCATGGCATTTGGGTGGACCCTTCCATTTAGGTGGACCCATGGCATTTGGGTGGACCCAAGAGTGCTGGTGACGTTTCGGTGGACCCATGACATTTAGGTGGACCCATGATAGAAATTCTGCTTCTAAGTCTTTTTTGTTGTAAATGTCCGATCTGTCTCCTTATTCTGTCAACATTTTTTTTCAACATTGAATTATATATGAATAATGCGTAAAGTACGATGGATGAATTGAATCGAGTGAATCTAAAATAATTGTTTCGCGCCGGTTCATGCATTATTGTTGTTATTAATCATGACGTCTGTGTCTATGGCTCATTCCCGGTTTGGGTGTGGCAGTTTTTGGGAAATTAGTTCTGCGTTTGGGCTTCGCAGTTGTAGGGGTTGGGGCAAGAGTAGCGGTTCTGCGTTTGGGCTTCGTAGTTGTAGGAGTTGGGGCAAGAGTAGTGGTTTTGTGTTTGGGGACCCATGGATCCACCCAATTCTCTTGGGTCCACCCAAATGCCAAGGGTACACCCAAATGCCAAGGGTCCACCCAAATGCCATGGGTCCACCCAAATGCCATGGATCCACCTAAATGCCATGGGTCCACCTAAATGCCATGGGTCCACCTATTCCGACCAGAGCCAGTTCCCCGGAAGAATTGCATCCATCCTATTATTTAGATTGTCCTGCACAGGGTTTGTGGTCGACGCTAGGTGGACATTCTTTCGGTGAACTCCACAAGTACCCATTCGTTCTTCTAAGGAGCGCACAGCAACCGGTGCAAAAACGAGAAGCACAAAGTTACCCTACACTGCCTCGATTGCCGTTTCTAGCTTGTACTTTGACCGCTCTGTTCCCATATTCGGACAGGGAATAAATGTTTGAGTTGCATCACCAACCTGAATCCACTGTCCGGTCGACTTGCCGCATTTTTAGCGATAACTGATCAACGTTAGAGTCGTTAACCAGTTTTTGAAGTTTGTACCTGTAATTGAGATCATATCAGTGATACGCTACACAAAGCTACACAATTATTTTTAGAATGAGTGGTCTGGTATAGAATTCGATTTGTGCTCCTTCGAACATTCCGTGTCCGCACAAAGTGGGCGGAGCTTGTGGCCCCTTAATATCACTGCAATCAAGTTGGACTCGACTCACGCGGAATCACGAGTAAATACATCGACGAGATCCAGCCCCAATTGTGCGAACTGAAATCCGTCGAGAAGATTGAGAATGAGATCGTCAAATGTTGCCATAATCTTCCCAAATTTCCTGCCAATACAATTGAAGAAGTATTCAAGCATTGCAGGGTCTTCAGAAGAGTAGCTGAACGTCCATTCATAGACCTGAAAAGGAAGCCCATACTCATTTCAGACGATAGTTGGTACCTCTTCCCACTCTATGTTTTCCGCCTGTCATTTTCAGTTGACCATTCTAATTGCAATGGCAAGCCAATTTCTTGCAAACATCATAAACCTAACCACCGCCAAACCTTCCAGACAGTATAAATCAAATCGAAACCCTTCCTTTCCCACTTCTACCTCTATCCTTTCCCGTTTCATAGTATGCAAGTTTTCCCTGAACGAAAAATCCAGGAGTTTAATTACCCAACTTTGAGATTGCGATCGTCTCTCATAATAATCAATTGACTCACAGCCTCTCTTTCATGTCTGGTTCTTGTAATTTTCAGTGCGAAATCGAATGGAGTCTGAACTAGAAAGCGAAGGTCGATGAAGGTAGACATACTCACAGGAACAGCCATCGAAATTGTGATTGCGCTCTGAAAAATATTTGCTGTAACTTCTTATCTATTTTTGAACTTCTTCTGTAACTTCTTCGTTGTAACTTCTTATCTATTCGAATGAGCCTTACCTGGTCTTGAAGCTCCACAGGCTTCTTCGCAATGTTTAGCTCTTTCACGATTGGAGATTGACTCAATTTTCGCACCATCTTGTGCCAATTGTAGAGAATGAAATCGTCTATTCGAGCTCGGAGCGAACGAGAGGTCTGAGCGAATATTATTTGCAAAATGAACAGTAAATGCTCATTTATCGACTCTAACTACTTACTGATCTCAAGGCAAAAACAGACTTCGGTGCACAATTTAACACTCTGAACGCGAGTTCTTGGGGTAGCATCTCGAGCTGAGCCATTGATACTGAATTTTCACTTGAAACAAAAGGGAAACATAGAGATTATGGAGGAATTCGCGGGGCTGTTGCGCGAAATGAGCAGGTTTACTAAGCGTCGATTGCACATGGAACAAACTGACAAACTGAGATGACATGAGTACTGCTAGTGGTGCGATTTTGAAATTTTACTGAAAATAATTAGCAACTGGCTTGTTGCAGTCACCGAATGAGCAGTACCGGAGGGAAATTCTCTTTCTCTTGTTAGATACGAATTTCTTTTGTTTTACAGAATTTTTTTTGAGATAATAGAAGAGCGATAACATAAGTTTGTAATCTATATTCGGTGATGTGCTCCCTGAGTTGAGTGGTACACTGCGATTTTATAGCATAGAAAAACAATTTATCATCCTTCCCCGCACGCACAATTGAAAACATCAAATGTCCTCAAAATATCTTATCACGAAGTGTGGAATTTCCGAGTGCCACAGAAAACAATTTCAAACCATCAATTTACAATAATGTTTTACCCGTACAAAACAAATCATGATGGAAATTGTTTACAAATCAAGAAGTGTCCAAAAGTGAAGGGGCTACGGTGGGTAGTGGTATGTAATCGCCAGGCCGTGGGGCGCTGCCACTCCTCTTAGCTAACTGTGCTTGAGGCAGAGGAGGCAATGCGGCATTCAGGCAAACATCGTGGTGAAGTTTCTGAAAGTGTGAGCACAATTTATTGTCGTTCGCGCATCTAACGATCGCAGTATTAATGACCTCCATCTTAGCCGCACTTCTCCACATACTGACAAGTTGAAGACCAAGAAGGCAGAGAACGAGAATAACCGTGAAAGTTGGTAAGTGCCGGCCGTAGAGAATAGACTCGGGCGAGGAAGATGGGCTTCTGGTCTGAAAATGATCTTTTTCTTCTATTACAAAAATGTCAAAATGTCAAGTCACTCACATGAATTCCTAGAAACTGACTAATCAATCCGCGAGTGCTCTCAGCGCATTCTTTGATATTTTGCTCCAATCTCGAGTCCTGAATGGATATTGCGCATGAAATTCGCCAACTGCTTAACTTACATTGCAATGTTCGTCATCACACAACAGCGTAACGCTCTGCGCATCCATTGTGAAACACGACGAAGTTATGGGCGTTGTGCTGAGCACGAGCTGCCAGGGAAACGAGGTATTCCAAGATCTGAGTGAAGTCATGAGACATCCATCTAAAATCAAGGGTAATCCAGAATATTGAACAATAACATACCAGCTATTTGTTTTCTCGTAATTTCCTTGCTGCAGTATAACCATTTGAGGCCTCGTTCACAGTCGCTTGTAGAGAGAACATACTTCTGAACGGCCATTTTTAGTATTTCAGAATGATTAATTTTCAATACCTCATCCCCACAAGTAATCTGCTTCAACGGCTCGCAGTTTTCGTTCTGAAATCGCTTGATTTTCCAAAGCATAATTGATGGTACATGACGGAAAGTAGTATCAATGTAACCTGTCCATAAATTGCTGTACAGAACAGAAAAATTAGCAGCAACGCGGAGGTACTTGATTGCATGTCAGCCAAAATACTACACTGGGCAGAAATGGGCTCATTGATAAACGTCTATAAATGATCAGCATGTGTTTACTCATCGACTATTGTTATCATTTGTGCATGTCTGAATCAGCCCTATTCTACTAACGCCTTAATGACTCGTTGCTGACGCAGTAGATAAGAAAAGATCAACAAGTTCAGTATAGTAGATACTTATTTTAAAATTATTATCTTGCTATATGTCTTTTTATTCATTCGATAAAAATAGTCGTTCTTGAAACGACCTCAACATCATAGCTAGGAACAAATTTTATGTTCACTGGTGAAATGCAACCATTTGGGTTCAATCGTCATCAACTGGTTCATCATAGAGCTTCCGAAACACAACGCAACCGAGCAATACAATTCAAATCAAAATATTCATCGTTCATTTCCAATCAACATTGATTCTCATTAACGGCTGGGCGCAAGTATCCATCAGAGGCATTTTGTTGTATGAGCAAGCGCTCGATATTAGCTTGAGTGGCACCCACTCGCACTTCAGTGTATTCATTCAGGAAATCGTGCAATTGGGCGAAAGTTGGTCGCTCTGAAGGATTGAGCGACCAGCACTCCAGCATCTTTTCGTGAATCTCAAAAACAACAAATAATGCGTTAAATGAGTGAACAATTACCGAAGGCGGGCAGCCTGTAGGACACGGTAGTCTTTTGTTGTTCTCGGTGAGGTCGCGGTAAATTTCGAGGCAGTTCTGACCTTTGTAGGGCACCTGACGATTTTATAATCTACATAGAAATGGATTTATGCACGCACTGCGCCCCTGCTATAGATTTCCCAGAGTACAACTGCGAAGCTCCAGACATCAGACGCTGATGTAGATTTTCCTGTCTGAAATGTACTAAGCACACAATAGAACTTCTCGGAATAAACTGACTTGCATTATCTTGTCATCGATTCCAAATATGAGAAGAGCCTCAGGAGCAGTCCATTTGAAAGGTATGGCGCTTCTATTGTTCTTGTAGTAGAGAGTATCATCCAGCGACCGCGCAAGACCAAAGTCGGCCAGCTTCAATTCGCTCTAATTTCATTTCAAAGTAACGTACCGCAGAGTCTCCTCCCAGACGAGTGCGTCGCGGTGAGTCGCGGTGGGTCACCCAAGGTCACCCCGACTTTGAGGTCGCTTTAGACCCCTTCAAAGTGTATAACTTTTTGGCTATTTTTGGCTACAAACCAAACAGACCATGCTCTATCGATTGGTGTTATCAGAACTTTGAATATCTCATTTGATCTTTGA
>LS516512.1:223507-263392 GCA_900490845.1 Pristionchus japonicus | reverse complement strand
AATAATTCGTTGAAAAAGTTGCGAGAGCCAATTTTTCACTTTTTCGCGTGTTTCTTGAAAACGAGTTGGTCAAAACCTTTGAAAATTTGCCAGAATACATAACTTTTGATGCACTATCGAATGGTATATCACATGCGGGGATAAAATCAAGATGAAAATTTTCGAGATCAAAGATCAAAGATCAACTTTTGGGTCCAATAGAAGTGTATCCCACCCCTAGGGACTCTAACCACAAAGTTTGAGCCTCCTACGACCATTTTGAGCAACTGTGCCACTTGAGTGACGGATCTCGACGTTCTTACGCGGAACGCGTTTTAATCTACAATGTTTGACTACTACCACCTCTTTGTATAGGGGCTCGCCGATTGTAACTATCCGTAACTCTACCCCATCCTACTCCCCACCCCACTACTCCATCCTCTACTCTTCTCTCGCTCGTCCTCTTCCCGTCTTCCGCCTCGAAGACGGGCGTCCTCTTCCTTGCCGCAAAAAGGAAACGGTTAGTTACATGTCAAATCCCCATTTATCTATGTTTCAGCCCGCAGAGAAAAGATGTGCTAGATCAGTTTGAAAGAACAGTTACTAATTAATTTAAAAAACAATTAATCAAATACTAACCTCGGTCGGCCGCTCCTTGTCGTACAAATACAAATGCGACACAGACCGCCAACACAAATGCGAATACATGTGACCAATGAATGCAACATATCTAATGTCGCTTATCCTCCTGCTGTGTACCCATGTGAAACAACAACGAAATCAGTAGGCATAAACAATTTATTCAAGCTCGTGCCGACAAAAAAATAACAAAAGATGCGAACACTACTACAGGTGGCCCGTTTTGTCGGACGCCCATAGCTGCAATTTAATTTCAACTTACCAAGACCACGAGCTGCGACGTCAGTAGCGAGAAGAATATGAGTCTTGAACTCTGCAATGAATGTATTAATTAAATGAAATGAAATTTAAAAAAAAGTACGATACGGTTTTGTCATGCGCTCAGTGAAATATGTTGTCAGGCAAGGTGTTTATGCCCCGAAAGATGATACAACATTGCGACAACATTGCGTAAATCGAAAGCAAAAAATAAATATTTAAATAATTTACCTTGCAAGACCCAATCACGCTCCGTCTGCTGCTTGTCACCGTGAATGCACAGTGCAGGCCATCCATCCTTGCGCATCCAGCGCGTGAGCTCATCGGTCTTTCTCTTCGTTTCCACGAAGATGATGGTCTTGCACTCGGGCTGGTTCATGATATCGTCCGAAACCTACATCATCCTCGACTGCTTCGCGTGTTCGTCAATGACCTCGACAACCTGAAATATCGGTGGCAAATTGAGACGTTAACTGATGGACAACTACGCCTCACCCTATAGACAACCTTACAATCTAGCTTCTTTGACGGCTGAACAACATAGTATCGATAAATTCAGCGCTTTTTGGAAGAAGCCCTAGCATGATTCGCGAAAACATAGTTAGGTTACCAACCTGGGTGATGTTGTGGTTGGCAGCGAGCTCCAGAGAGCCGACATTGAGGAAAGCGGCGTCCTTATGGAAGTCAGAGGCCATAGCACGGACTTCCTTGGGCCAGGTAGCAGAGAACATCATGGTCTGGCGATCGGGCTGTAACGAAGTAATTGCTGTGTGCATTAAATTAGCAAACAAATTATACATTAGTTAAGCTTGCTCAGCTGAAAACTTGTCAGGCAAGGTGTTTATGCCCCGAAAGATGATACCATCATCGCAAAAGTTAAAATAATTTGTGAAATAATAAAAACTAACCCTGATCTGCGAGACGATCTTCCTGATCTGGGGCTCGAAACCCATCTCCAACATGCGATCGGCTTCGTCGAGCACCAAGAAGGAACAACGACGGAGACTCGTGGTGCCGGCCTCAACGAAGTCGAGCAGGCGACCGGGAGTAGCGACGATGACGTCGACTCCTCTTTCGAGGTCTCTGGCCTGGGGACCCTTCGAGGCTCCTCCGAAGCAGCAAGTCTTCTGGAATTTCGGTGGCTAATTGAGACACAATATATATCTATTTTACATCTCACCCTATAGTCAATATAATCTAGCTTCTTTGACGGCTGAACAATCTAGTATCGGCAAATTCAGTGCGTTTTTGGAAGAAGCCTAATAAATGTTACAAGGAAGCGTTTATTCACCTTCAGTCCGAGGGCGTGGCAGTAGTTGACCGAGACTTCCTGGACTTGTTGTGCCAGCTCACGGGTGGGGAGAAGAACCAGGATGGAGGGCCCGTCACGATGTCCGCGAGGAACTTGAGCAACGGTGTGCATCAAGCCCGGGAGCATGAACTGAAAAATGTGATTGTAGTCGAAGGATAGCAGGACCAAGTTTCAAGACAGTCAACCGATTACAAATACGATATTGATGATTTATTGAGCGAGTACAAAAATTAGTCAATTGAAAGGCGTACCGCAAGAGTTTTTCCAGATCCAGTCTTGGCAATAGAGATGATGTCGCGTCCGCTCATTGCAATCGGCCAGGAGATAGACTGGATCACCGTCGGCTTTTGGAAGTTGTGATACAGCATATCAACAACTTCCCGCCTGAATTAATTATGTACAATTAATTAAACACGACTGTGAACTGGAGTGCGACGAGCAATATTTATGAAATTACACAGCTGCGCTCTTCTCCTAAGCGCACTAGCTTGATTTATGAAGTTTTTGGCATTGTTTTCGTCCTATTTGATGAAAACAATATCAATGCTATCAAGGCGCATTGAACTGAGAACAAATCATGGGAATAGACAACAGAGGTGAGTCAAAACAAGCGAAAACAGAGAAGCATAACTGCCATTTTCGTAAACGTTGAAAATTGAGTGGACCAGTGATTACAGGCATGTTCATAAGGTACTACGAGAGACAGGCTATAGTTCTAGAGTAATTTTGCAATGTAACAAAAACACGAATAAACGCAAAAACACGGAAAATCGATAAACAAGCACTTGAACGAAACTTGTGCAGAAACGCCGCAAATCGACTTGCGGAGCTACGGTTTCCCAAAAAGGATGAAGGGTTATCGTGCCAGGATTTTGCCCATATGAACCGCTGCCCATCCCCCTTTAATGCCAATGAAGTCAAACCTTTCTCAAGTTGAGTATGCAATCCGGATCACATTCGATTATTTTTTGGATGAGTTCCTTTGGTAAACGCTCAATTGGGGACATTTTCTCTTCGAATATTCTTCTTTTCTTGATAGGAACTTTCAAAGCCCGAGAGGCCGAGTCATTCGAAGACTTTTTCATGTCCTTAGTATCAAGAGATCAAAGACAATAATGCAGTAAAAATCTGAAAAAAGATACCCACGATGTAGAACAATACAAAATGAGAAAAGTTCGGGGAGAGAGAGAGAGAGCGAGAGAGAGAGAACGAGATCTGGCGCTTTCTATGAGCAATTCAGCATGTCCAAGAGGAATCCGAACGCTGGTTAGAAAACTTGGAGTAGAAAATTGTGATGATGATTGCAAAGGAAAACTCGCATGCGACGCTAAATGAGATGCAATAGCTTGACTTCGTTTCGTTATTTCTTCACAGTGATAGAGCACAAGAAGAACGATGCAAACGGTAAAACAATTGACTCTAACTCATAAGGAAAGGTGTCCAACGGCCGGAGTCGCTCGGCTCCTAATAGGTAAGACAAAGTGAGGAAGTGCGAGCAATGGAGAGATTGTGACAGTTATTGAGTGAGTTGAAATCCTTCAAACTATCAGGAAAAAAGGACAAAGAGGAAAAATTGCTTTATCGCTTAGATATCAACTGAACGTTCTGAAAATGTGTCTGATGTTGTTCCATGACAACGTGGAAGCAGAAGCGACGCCGTTACTTCAGGAACGAGAGCTGGAAGTGATTTGCAAGGTTTCGAAAAGCCATTGCTTCAAACTAACCATTGGCCATCTAACCACAAGAGCTATGGGCAACTACTGTAATACACCCCATGATGATTTCCATCCCATCCTCGTCTATAAATTACTGTCTGAAATGGGAAATTGATTGATCAACTAACCACAGCGCCGACGACAGCTCCAACTGCAGCAGCTCCAGCAACCACGGGCAGCGCTACCGCTCCGACCGTTCCTGAGATGCGCATTTCGAAATACTACATTTTGCAGAGTCCCTGACCGGTGAGTTTTTCGAAATTTACTGAAATGCTCCTTGTTTCCTCCGTCTCTCATTTCGTAATGCTCTCTCGCGTGTGCGCAAAAAAATGATTTTTTGGCACGTCTGTCTACATTCATTGCTCAGAAACGTACCCGCGCCAATCACGAGCACAGGCACCACGGCAAGCACCACGCCGCCCGCTACGTCCCCGGCGAATTCCTGCAAATATATCAAATTCGTTATGATCAGCCTCGTAATACGCCTCGTTGTGGCTCCGTTCTGCACAACACTTCTTGGTTGATTTTAAAATGTCAAACAAGCTACTATTTCATTTTTAAAAAAATCTTAACGCACGAATCGGAGTGCTTACCCCAGCCGACTCTGGCATGGTTCTCGATTGAATGCGATTGAGACCTGGAACGGTGATGAAACAACTCTGGGAAAGCATGAGGAAGAACATAAAACGAGAAAAAGAACTGAGATTGAGATCGAGAAGAAAGACTAAATAGAAAGATCTATGAATTGTTTGATGGAATAGAGCAGTAGCTAGAAGGATCGAAGGACTGAATGAGAATGGGAGGAGATTTAATTGGAAGAGAGAGATGAGAGGGTTAGACGATGCTGCTGACTGCTTTTGCAACTGTCAATTGGGCGTTTTGTGTTTCGAAATAGCCGTTTCGAAAGAGGACAAGGAACAACGGCTCTGAGAGGTGAAAGGAATGGTATGTATTGCTGGTTGCATTTGAACATCGGCACGGATCCCCGCTCCAATAGCCGCGGCCAAGGGCGGAATCTAGGGAGGAGAATGGAATGCGCGAGGAGGGGCTGCCGGTTCAAATCGTTTGGTTTCGAAAAGGCGAATCGACTGGCGTTTCGAAAATGTTGTTTCGAAAGAAGAGAGACCAGGAACAACGTCTCTGAGCGAGAAAAAAGAATGCAACACGTGCGCTATCTCTGTGTTGATCGGGGAATTGGAGAGGGAGAGAGTGATGCGTCATTGCAACATGTGGTGCCAAACTAGATAGAGTGAGAAGTTAGAGAGGATTAGTAGCCATCGTAAATCACCGCAATCCGAGTCAATGGGGAGTCTTGAGAAAAGCCGGAACATACTTCACAATCAGTATTGGATGTGCGACATGAATGCGCTATCACGCTTGCAATGATACAAAAAAGTGGCGCGCTAGAGTGAAACTAGAGATAATGCGGAATGAGAAGCAAAATCGTCTGATTCATTCGCACTATTAGGTAAATCCCGCATACGTATCATTTGCATCTGATCTCGACGGCGATCTCATTCCAATTAGAATGATCTTTTGATCTTCCATTATTCAATCATCCCTCTCCCCTCTCACCCTCACTCATTCCCCTCGTTTTCCCCTCTCACGAGTGGTTCATTGGCGCGTTGTTCCCTCTATTTTCCATATTTTTGTCCCCATTTCACAGGTTTACCGTTCCCTACCGTAACCCAACCTACCATAATCCCTCCCATTCGTCAGGTTCGCCGTGTCATTCGTCGTGTCATGCAGTTGATCAAAGGAGTCGGTAATCTGGAGATCATCGGATGGACGATTTTCTCCATTCTCTCCTGCTTCGTCGTCGCTTTCCCGCTGTCGTATTTTGTGAGTGAGGGAGGGGTACGGTAGGAGTACGGTAGATAGTCAGCTGTCGATTGATTGAAAGAACAGGATGGGGAATACGGTAGATGGTCAGTTATCGATTGAGTGACGAGGAGGAGTACGGTAGTCAGTTGTAGGTTGAGTGAGAAGGTACGGTAGGTAGTCAGTTATCGATTCTTTGGTTTTGCATTTGATCTTTGATCTTCCACTCTTCCAGTTCCATCTCGACGACATCGACTGGCGCGTGTCCCAGGGCGGCAAGTACGCCGACTATGAGAGGGTGAGAGGAGAAATGGATAGGCCACGCCCACTTGAAAAGGGGGGCGGAGCCTGGCTCCTGAACCGATGTTACCGTCACCCGTCCTATCGTATTCAGAATGCCGAGCGCACAATAGTCTTGACCGAGCCCATAACTTACCGTAATCGATGATACAATATCCCACCGTATCGCAGGCTATCGAAGGAGTGGTGTTTTTCTACGAAATCAAAGTTACCGTAATCCGACCACATTACAGGCTATCGAAGCGCACAACATCGTGCTGCGGGAAGCCTTCGAGAAATTGCACTCGGCAGTGAGCAGGGAGGGAGCGATCAACTTCACCCTGCCCTACTTCACGCCCGAGGTATACAGTAGGGCTACTGTAGTTTTGACTACTCTGATACTGTAATAGCATTGTTGGAGTACTGTACTTATCGATCCATTCATCTCTTCAGGTCCACTGTCCTCACCTCGTTCCAGCTGGCGGTCGCAAGCTATGCGCCCCATGGATGTTCGAGTGAGCACTGAAGAGATCAAAGATCACCCCATTGTGATCTTTCATCTCTGATCCCTGATCTTTGATCTCCCTCAGCAATCCGGTCCTTCTCAATCGAGTGGATGTCGAGAAGTACAAGGAGGAGAAGAAGAGAGTAGTGCTGAGGAAGTACCACAAGGGGAAAGAAACAGGTATACGGCACATTGCTGTGATCTACGGCACTCCAAGTCTTGTTTACGGCACTTGTCCAAGTCAGTGTGTGATAGATAGTGACGGGTGCTGAACAATACGGAAGAGTTACCATAGTCGCAATGTAGAAAACGGAAACTGCTGGTTTATCAGAGATCTTCTGAGAGATTGCATGAAAACGTTACGCCTGTTTGACAAACTGTTCAAAGTGCTCCGATTCCCCCCAAAATTTTATGGGTGATGTATCTAGGGACCAGTTACACATATTTGCCGGGGTTTGGCCGGAACTTGGAAACGGCCTAAAAACCGGTTTGGCCGGAACTTGGAAACGGCCTAAAAACCAAAACTTTTTTCGGGCCTCACCCATGAACCCGGGGTCATGGTCCAAAATGTACCTTGAAAGTCATGTTGCAGAAACTTCAATTACTATACGGCATTACACTATACACCAGCCCAGTTGTGTACAGTAACCCAAGTTACCGTAATCCGGTTATCACAAAGTGTTTTTTTTATATTTTATTTTTTAAAGTCAGTTCTCGATTCCACGGTTATCAAAATACGGTAACTTGGGTTACTGTTGACTACTGGGCTGGTGTATAGTGTAATGCCGTATAGTAATTGAAGTTTCTGCAACATGATTTTCAAGGTACATTTTTTCATGGTTGAGGCCCGAAAAAAGTTGTCTTGGAATCGCTTCCTGTGATGATAAAAGTATGTGTGGCGATGTAACAACTTTCTGTGAAGATTTACCATGGAAGATTTCGGTGTGACAAGTTTGCACAACAGCAAAATGTGCAAAAACAAGCGATTGGCAAGGTTTGAAGAGATATAGCTCAAAAATAGGTTCTTCGATTTGCGTCATTTTTGAAATATAATCGTGTTGGAGGATGAAGTTTCAGAAAATGAGTTCATCTCGTCCGGTAGCCGGGTTAAAGTTTTCATGGTTTTCGGTTTTCTGTTCGATAAAATCGTTTTTCGAAGCGTTCACACGTAAAAATCATCGAAAAAGTTTTTCTAAAAATTGATTTGTTCGTCTTCCCTATGCGGTCATTTTTCCGATTAGAAAAAGTTATTACCATTTTTTGAATATAGATATGAATTTTTGAAGTTTTACGGTGTCCGGAGCCGGTTTTTAGGCCGTTTCCACGTTCCGGCCAACCCCCGGCAAATATGTGTTACTGGTCCCTAGGTACGTCACCCATAAAATTTTGGGGGGAGTCGGAGCACTTTGAACAGTTTGTCAAACGCCAGATGCGATCTATCAGAAGACTTCTGTTATCGTCTGAGAGAGCGTAAAATTTAAGCCATTTTTCTTAAATTTCAGACTTCGAGGACGCGGGTTGCCGTGCTTACTCCCTTCACCTCCACGGAGAGCGTAGGGAGGAGGATAGAGAATGGAAGGAGGCACTCAGAGGATGCACCTTCGAGACTAGTGATGGGGTGAGCGATGATCTTTGATATTTATTCTTTGATCTCTGAACTCTGAATTAAATGGTTGATCTTTGATCTTTCAGGTCAAGCTCACTGCCACGCTCGGCCATCACGCGCTCTACGTATCTGATAAAGGTGGTTAATTAACTTAATTAACTTCGTAATTTAAAAATTTGAACATCTTCAGACATGGACCCGATCCGTCCCTCTGATGTGAGAGCTGCCGGCGTTTGTCAGGTACTAATCATACTACTTTTTTCTTAAGTTTGCCTTTTCACGCTCTGAATGAGTTTGAATCTGAATCTGAAGAGTCTGAAGCAGCAAAATTGTCAAAAATTGTAAAGAAACAGTAGGATTTTTTTATTACTTACTATTTTTGATTTTGAAGATGAAACACATAACTTATAATAATGTAAAAATCATTATTGCAGCTCGTAGTGGACATGGCTACAAATCTCGCGCAAACTGTGAAGAATCTGCGCGAGTTTGGCGAGCATGGATACAGGATCATGAGCTATGAGGTGAGATTAGAGACTCGGAGATCTTTGATCTCTGAGTAGGAAAAAACGATATTTTTTCAGAAAATCGAGACGGATACTGCGCGCTTCTCTTTCCTTTGGAGGTAAATTAATAATTTTTTTTTTATTTATTTGTTAAATTCCAGGAATTGCACGGATCACTTCGGCGCAAAGTACATCAAGAAGTACCTTGTCTGATTATTTTCGAAATCTGATTTTCGTTGTAAAATATTTTTCTATCGAGCTGACTCAGTGTGTGATTAGTAGATTAGACAATCGTATAAAGATCACGCATCACGGTTTGTTCAAGCACAACCACCATGACATTACGAAGGGCATTGATGATACCTTACCGCCTTTCTCGAGACAGTTATTCGGTTTACGAGGTTTTCATTCGTAAAACACAACACAATGAATTCATTGAATTGATTTATCGCGCATTAATTTAGTGACTACTCATCAAATTTGTCTGAATCTTCCTCTTCATCATGATCAGTCGTTTCAATCTCAATGTCCTCCAGAGCCACTGCTTCATTGCGGCAGAAAACTTCTCCTCTAGTGGCCTCGTTGATCCAATCGCAATATTTTCTTATGTCAGTGAACGAATCTAAGAATTCATAGGCCAATTTCTCGGATAAATTTAAGACTCACTAAGAATTTTGTGACTTTTCACCGACTTCCCATTAGATGAAGTTACGCCGATCTGATAGGTCGGTTTTAATGCTTTTTATCCGACTCACTTACTTTGAACCATCTTCCATCATCTGCCTTCGCCATAAGCGGGTCTCCACTGTCACCCTGAAGAACATATTACCTTCTTGAAATTATGTGTATTGTATGGCTGGATTCACTTCGAGAAGAAAACCGAGCAGTTTTTTTTTAAAATTAACCTTGCTAATTTCCTTGGAACTGGTACATATGATGTTGGGCGCATTGAACTCAACCCTGCTTTCTCTAAATATGTGATCTAATTTACGTATGTGTTCTTTGAAAAATATTCAAAGTATACATAAAAATACCTACCTACAATCAGTAGTAGGCACGCTTGACACAAAAGCTCCGCGCAACTTTCTAAGGTTTATGGTTGGGGTATCTAAATAGAAAACGTCATATCACATTTTGAATTTTTTTCATTCATTCCGGAGAGGAGTCTCCTTCATTGGATCGATTATCGAACTCGACAACTGTTTTGTTCAAAGTACATTTTCTATGTTATTTAGGACGTTACCCAAGAAAAAACAAAAGGAAAAGTTGCTTGAAATTCTTTTCTTCCTATTTTACTCTATTAGGTTGATGCGTAAGTTTCTTTCTTTTTGTTTTATTCAATTTCTTCTCTCCTGCTCTACTCGTCCCAAAATCTACCATAGCATATTTTAGGAGTATGGTGTGGGATCACAGTCGTATGTTGTTGCCGAATCACGATTGCAAAAAACAGGAGAATATAAATTTAGAGCGTGAAGAGAGATAAATAATTAAATTTTTGCACTTTGGTAGGCACTCGTTCGAAGCCTACTGTAGCAATATCAGAAGTCCTAAAAATAAGCCCTTCCAGCAAGTGATAGGGGACCACTAACTTCACCGATTAATCACAAAAGATCCGGTTTCCATCCATTGCGGGAGGCAGGGAAATGACGGATTGTTCTTTTTCGATGGTCAAATTTATACATAGACCTTGACTAAAATACAGTTCTCGGCAGGGCAATCGTATCCTCTTCCAACTAGAATTTGAAACTTAGCATTCCAGCTACTTCAAATTTTTGGAATGATGGTTTTGCTAGCTCCGTCGCAACTAGTATATGAGAGCATAAATTGGTTTGCAAAATTTTCGGAAACATGTTGAATTTGAATTTGCAGGTTGTCTGGGCGACTGGTTTGTGTGAAAAACCCAATTCTACCCATAAATAGTTGTCCATTGGTTAAGCTCTGCAACCGTAGTTTGGACTTGGCTGTGATTCACTTGCCCGCGGAATGGCAATTGAATGAATTATCAGTGTGCGCAGCGGCTACTCTAACTTTGGGAGCATACTACTCCCCTCTTAATGGTCAGACTGACTTTTGCAAACGTGCGTTGTAAAGGGCATCCAAGCCCTCACTGATGACGGAAAACCATTAGGCAATTGAACGCATGTGAGCAAAGTTGTTGCCGAATTCCCAAAGATTCAAAAAAGAAAGAAACTTGCGCATCAACCAGATATATAATTCCGTCATGATTCCAAAAAAAAAACTCACTAGACAAAAAACGGGAAAAATAGTAGAAATATTAATTTACAATTTGCAATCCCGAATCCGGTTACAAGCGCTTGTCTGTCATCCGGGAACTCTTGAGTTGGATTGGGCAAGCAAATCGAATAAATTGAATAGTCGAATGTTAGTGGACCGCCGAGCTGGATGTTGTGCGTAGTTTGGATTTTTGTAGACCTTTTTTTTAAAATTATTGAAAGGAATACCTTGAGAAGAGCGATATCGTATCCTTTGACGGCTTGGGTGTACTTCGGGTGTTTCATGATTTTAGACACCGCATATTGAGTGCCCTTCAATAATTGGTATTCTTTCCATAGGTTGAAAAGATAGGGAAAGTGCAAAACACAAATCAAATAGTTTACATTTTCCTCCTTTGCCCATCCAGCCTCGATTACCACTTCATTTGAATTATTCCTGTAGATAATTATGAGTTTCGTCAGCAAAAATGTTGTTCCGAGTCGGGAGATAATGGGGATAATCATAAAGCTCTACTCACTTTACGCAGTGTGCAGCGGTCAATACCCACTTTTCACCAATGATTGTACCTAAAATTCAGAAATAACTTATTTTATATTACCATCATTACCTCCACAAGTGTACGAATTGCCTCTGTAGAGCACTTGCCAAGGCCAAAAACGAACTTCCACAGGTTTGAAGTAGTCTTTCGGTAGATACATTGTATTCGGAAATAATATAATGTTAAAAGATATGCATCAATTAGGTTTGAATCAATCGATATTCTATGTTGATAAAGCCAACCCTCTTATGTCTGTTGGGATGGGGCAAAGGAATTCCGCATTCAAGAGCCACAGCAGCTGAGATGCAGAGCAGTAGAAACAGGTTCATCCTAGACTTTAAATGTCGTGTTTCAAGATGAATCCGGCAATGAATATTCGCATTTAAATCGATCATTAAAGACACTTATGGGGTTGAAAAGACTAATTTTAATTTTTAAAAGCGAAAGAAGCCGGAACGATGACTATTGAAGAAAGTGAGACGAGGGAGAAGAGATGTTCCTTATTAAGGGAAGTGTGCAAATAGAAACCCATGCAGAGACACGTAGTGTGGGAAAATCAACTCCAGTGTTTTGTTTGCTGCGTAACATTTCTTAAAGATGAAATACAACATTTAGTGTAGGATGGTCAGTGTCCGGTGGAGCTTCAGGCTCATGCGCATTTATCGAATTGAGACATAAATATACAACTGTACGATATGAGACAATGAAATGAGCAATATCGATTAATGGCTTCGATTGAGTTGGGTAGACTTCTTCAACGATTGGCGCAGTTGAACTCGCAGGATGGGTCGGTGCACGGGCCGCCTTCGTCCACTTCACCCAACTGAAAACCACTGTATCAATCACCGAATCAGAAATAAACTCTAAATTTTGGCATCCAAAATATGAAAAATACTTCGAAGAATATCGGGAAGTGCATGTTGGGAGTCGGTTGGGCGTTCGGTGCAGTCATGTCCGGTTCGATGGGTCTGAAGATATTTATCGTTCAAGTATAGGCCTATTAGTGTTAGTGATCCCTGTCTTTGCCCTTGAGCTTTATCATATATTTACATCTGCGAGTCTGTACAAGACATTTATTGTTTGACTCGTGAGTTTCTCGAGCTTTACCATTCCATTCTAAGTACCCACCTGTGAGTGCGCACTGAGCCGGGATTCGTGCTCATCACGTAATCGATAGAAGAACGCGAAACAAGTTCTTCAGCGGCTCTCTCAAAATACATTTCGAAAGCAATAATTTCGAAATTTTTACACCATTCAAAAACCTCACATCTCTGGATCGATTCGTAGGCCAGGACGGATCAAGGGAGTCGCTTAGCCCGTTCTCTCTCCATTGCTCTGCGAATGCCTCCTTGCGCATATTTAGATCGCCGGCCACGATTGTGTTGTCGGCATCTATAAAAAGTATGTGTACTCGCCTGAAACATTCCTAGACTTCTAATAAGTCGTTATTTTTTAAACGTTTTTAAATGCAATTCGTCGTTTCAATGCGGATAATAATGGTAGCCCACCATCGCCAGCCAGTTCTCTGCAGATGCTAAGAGATTTATCGAAGTGCTGGTCAAAACCGCGAACGTAGGCGCCGATTATGCGATGTCTCTGTCCAGACGACAGTACGATGTCAACCGCCAGGGCTTCGATTGTCTAGAATGACTGTTTGATGAAGCAAATCAGCTTTCAGCAACAGTTGTATGAATTTACCCACATGCGCATCTCTTTCCGTACTCCCGACAATGCTGGCAACACGCTCAACTGTGAAGCCCGCGTTCGGACGGTACAAAATCGCAGTGCCACGAGTGCGTGGTCGAGGAGAAGCGATGAATCTCAATAATGGATTATTTACATTCGGAGGAAATCTCAGACTCACTCTAGGTTGAATCCAAGCCGGGCAGCAAAGACAGCAAGATCCGCAGGCTGCGCCTTGTTCTCGTTGAGAATAACGATGTGAGGGTTATGGAGCTTAATGAGGCTGAAAAGGTGTAATCACGGTGTAATTTTCTCAATTTTCCCAGTCTGAAACTGAAATTCATGTAATTCTCTATGACGACTCACGCGCTGATCGACGCGTCATCTCTCGAATTGCCAATGATTCCTCCACTGTTCCAGACCATGCACTTGATCTGAAGAATTCCAGTAAAATTGATATTGATTTTTTTCTGCTCTTGTAGTTGTTGCTCACCTTTTTAGGTTTCATCGTCTCCTCCTCCTCACTACTCTTCTCATGCTCTGCATCCGACTTACTATCTTCCTCCTCATTCTCGCTGTCGGATTCTGTAATGGGTAAAATATATCCTTTTCGTCAAGTGTTTATTACGTGAAAATATCACGCTTGTCACGAGAGAATCGAGCTAGAATGACAAGTCTTGGGAATAGAGCGAAAATGGTGGAATGAGTTAGCATCAGTTTTGTTCACCTCTAGACATGTCCTAACATCCCCCAAAGCCCCGTGGTGCTGGGATCATTCTGGAGCTCCATGCACCGGGTCGTCTCCATGGATCCCCAACTTTGAACGCGATTATCTCGCTTCCAGAGCATTTTTGAGTGAAATTGTTGTAAGCACGACCCCGGGTCTTTTTTCGCGCTCTATCGATCTACACAAACTAGAGGTCATGAAAGTGACTTTGAACAGTGCTACACTTCAGGGCCCATAACTCAAAAATGTAGGTAATGGACACCTTCTTATTGAAACATGTTGTAAAGCTGAAAGCGCTCGTTCGAATGAGTGGCTAACGAAAAAAATACGTTAATGGGGACGGCATGTTTGCCACCTCGATAGCCACTGCGATCATTTGAATTCATTTTACACCGTACCACTCACTCCAGAACGCGCGGAATGGAATGAAACTTATCATTCTCTTCTTTGCCTGCCTCTCTCGCTCGCGTCATTCTTCTATGTTTCATTCCATTCCGCGCGTTCTGGAGTGAGCGGTACGGTGTAAAATGAATTCAAATGATCGCAGTGGCTATCGAGGTGGCAAACATGCTGTCCCCATTAACGTATTTTTTTCGTTAGCCACTCATTCGAAAGAGCGCTTTCAGCTTTACAACATGTTTCAATAAAAAGGTGTCCATTACCTACATTTTTGAGTTATGGGCCCTGAAGTGTAGCACTGTTCAAAGTCATTTTCATGACCTCTAGTTTGTGTAGATCGATAGAGCTCGAAAAAAGACCCGGGGTCGTGCTTACAGCAATTTCTCTCAAAAATGCACTGGAAGCGAGATAATCGCGTTCAAAGTTGGGGATCCATGGAGACGACCCGGTGCATGGAGCTCCAGAATGATCCCAGCACCACGGGGCTTTGGAAGACGTTAGGACATGTCTAGAGGTGCCCAAAACTGATGCTAACTCATTCCACCATTTTCGCTCTATTCCCACTCTCAGCTCGATTCTCTCGTGACAGGCGTGATATTTAGTCTTGTTGCAAATTCCCTTGAATCCTCTATGCAATTTATGGACAGGTACCTCCTGCATTGTTCGTGGTCTCCGCGCCTGGCTTCCCCTTCTTGGCTGGTCGGTCAGTCGAATCCTGACAAGAAAACATTGAATTGACTCTTTTTTCATGTCTGACTATTACGCTTCACCTCATTGAATTTCCGCTGTGTTCCTGCAGATTTGAACGAATATTCACGGCGAGATCGTAGATAGTCGCCGAAGAAAGCTCGATCCTGGCAAGTCCCATCCGGCTGATCATCAGTCACTGTTTGCTTCGCAAGCGGTTCGACCAGCTCGGCAGATTGGTTCTGCAATGCATCTCTATTTTGATTCACCACTGTCTATATTTCCATAGTTTGTGAAATTAGTTCTTGCCTCGGGTGTATTCGATAGAAGATTGCGCCTTCTTCTGTAGCGTTTCACAACTAGGAACGCTGTTCCTCCAACGATTGGCACTCCCAGCACGCAGCCTCCGGCAATAACTGCGGCACTCACTGGGGCAGCGACCGGGGCCGCTGCAGCTGCTGCTGCTGCGGGCACGACAGCAACAGGCGCCTGTTCGAACCATTTTAGCTGCACATTTCGAAATCCTTATGTCAGCAGGTGTGCGAGATGACATGTCAAGAATCGATCCCCACTTTCTCACTCACAACTTGTTCTCATTTCGGGCTTTAATGGGCAAGTGGCCATTATAGGAGGTTCTATTAGAGCAGTGTCTCTTGTGAGTCTGTTGAAAGTCGGCACGACGATTACCGCCGAACGAATCAATGAACTCACCAAGATAGTTGCGACGAGAGCCCCAACCAGTGTGCAGCCAACGACAAAGCCACCGATGATCAGTCCGGGCGGTGTGGCTGCAGCAGCGGCCGCGCCGACGATTCCTCCGGCTGCAACGACTGATGTTGCTGCCGTTCCAGTCGTGACTGCAGCAGCCGTAGCTGCTGTAGCTGCTGCAGCAGCAACACCAGTGGTTGTCGCAGCGCTCGATGCAACAACTGCTGCAGCCGGAGCCACAACGGGGGCCGAAGCCACGGTCACGCCTAAGGCTGCGCCGACACCGGCCGCGACCGCTTTGACACCGCCAACCGCAAGCGCGATGCCACCATTCGCCTGAAAAAATTATATAGTCAGTGTTTAATACAAGACAGTCAACAATCAACCATTTCGCGCTGATCTGTAAGGTGTTAATGTCGACCTCACCGCCATGAAAATTCCTCCTGCGGCGAATGGGACCGCTTTGACCAAACCAGCCCACGCTGGAACGGCCACTGCAACTGCAACTCCCATCGCAAGCACCTGAACTGTTCTAACGTTTTTCGAGCATGGTTCGTCGATAACAATTGAGCATAACAGTAGAGCAATAATGAGAATAATGAATGAACACTCGAAATTTCGTGATGTCGAGTTGCTTTGCTACCAAGATTGAAGTGAGGCGGCGTTTCTATGGAGTCGTAATGAAAAATATGTAAAGGTTTCTAGAGGGTAGAGAAAAGGAATGAAACTCAGAATGTTTGTCCATTGTATAGCCAGGAAAGCGGACGAGTCTTATCAGTGATGACGGTTTTCGTCAGATGACTCACAGCTGCATGCCAGGAACCTGCCTAGCTCAGCGATATCATGGACATCATGAGAGGAGACAAAAAGAGAATCAAAATAATTTCCGCTAGATGGAAGGTTTTTCGCTTACGGCATCGCTTACGGGGAAAGGAACTAAATAAAAGGATAGCATAAGTTAATACATGAAAAATGAATGATCTCTGTGAAAATCTTGCTATCGAATCTTCCGATCGTTTTCGAAAATTTGTTCTGGATTCCATGTCGAAGTTTCCAGCCATCATCTCGACGATTTTGAAATATTTATTACTCAATTTCATTTTCTGTTTGCGGTGCAACGGCTTCCGTTGCTTCAGCGGCGACTTGGAGCAAAGAGCCACATCACTTCTCTGCTGATTCATGGTCTATTTATACCAACGACAGGAAGTCTTAGAGGCAATCGTAAAGTAGAGTCGAAAACAATTTCGAAATAAGCATAACATTTATTGTACTAGCATTCCATTAAATAACCATCAACAATGTTGAATTGTCCAATTTATAAAAATATCAGAGTTTGCATGAACATATGCATTGTGCTGGCACGGTCACCTTAGTCTTAGCCCCGCCCCCTCGTCCACCCCCCTCTCTCGCAGGCGTTCCATTTACACACATACCAATTCTCATCTCTCGTCTCCGCATTGATAAATCTGCCTTCCTGTCTTGTCTTGTTGTCATTCTATATAGGCATTCCATTGTCATCGGCTGACAACTGGTCTCATTGATTTCACCGAGTCCTCCAGTCATCGGCTGACTAGTGGACTCACCATTTCGACTCCTTGCTCATCGGTTAGAGCACTGGGTCCTTGTTCCCCCTTCCCGTACTTTGTTCATCGGCTGAGCTTAGTGCCCTCCCTTTCCCTCTGTATCTTCTCTCTCACCTAATCTAGTCTTCCCTCTCTATCTTCTCTACTTCCCTAGCCTATCTTTCCTTGTCTAATAGCATCCATATCCTTCTCCCCATCATCTACAATCATGGCCACTGAACCCCTGAACATGCATACATGATTGCGAACTACTTCTATCTATAATAATGTGCTGGAAGTGAACAATTTCGAAATGTATCTGACTCACACCAATTCATGTCAACATTTCCGGCAGAAACGAAAAAGAGACAGGGAAGGCAAATTTAGAGAGCTATTATTTTTGCTAGAGAGATAAGGATTCTTTCGAGAAGCAATCATCCAAAACTTCTTTTTTCACAAAATGAGCTAATTGCTCGAAAATCTCGTAAAATCGGAATCAAACGCGTACACGTCCCCAAGGCGAAATTCGTAGAACGACGCTCGCATTCCGTTCTCATTATCTTCAACGACGTACCATTTGATATCACTGGGATATCCAGCCCTTCGCCTCTTTCTTTGTTGGCGAAGCTGAAATGTTCATGAGTGAAGCTTCAAAAATTGTAATTGCTCACTTTAAGATGTGGAAACGGACTGAAATCCCAAGCTAGCGGTCTTTCAGTGATGGCAATGGTAATGAATCCTTCCTGCTGAGCTGTTAGACGTTTCTGAAAGGTTGCGATGGGATATCATCATTCAAAGTGTCAAACTCCGAACCTCTATCAATTCCGGAATCCAGTCAGCGTCTAGAACGAGAGTAGGCAACTCGATATTTGCATATCGCGCGAGTACATTCACTGCGTTTCTCGATGGACGAAAGCGGTGCTTCTGAAACCGAAGTTGGAAAAAGTATAACGGCGATTGATTCACCATAACGTCTTCCGCATGACTTCCAGAATCGATAATGAGGCTGTGCTTCTCTGTTTTCTCGGAGATGAAGCTCTCGTAAAACTGGTTGTTCATTAAATTTTCGCAAAGATTATTGCATCGTATCACGGAAAGCTTATTGAGTTTGCGACTCAAGATGAAAGGCATGAATCTGAGAATGAATGCACGAGGTTTTGTTATCGTGACTGAGCAACGAACCTAGCCTTACAATCTTCAGCGACATGCACACCGAAAAGTGCAATGTGAGGCACATCACTCGAAACTGCTTCCAAATAGTCCATGAAAGATGAGTCGATGAGAATCTACGATAAATTATTACATGCATTGAAGTATCATGAGCTACTCACGTTTTTCAGACACAGTTTAGCGATTGAATAACGCCCGAGTAGGGTGTTTAGGCTGCTCATTAGCTGAGTTGGAACGGGCGAATATTTGTTGACATAATTATCTCCAAATAGGAGTAAGTCCTGTGTTTCATGAATTTCGCAAATTTTTAATGTTTCATTCTTTACCTCATGCTTCGCAGCATCAAGATTTCCGCTGTACTGATATCGACGCTGATTAATCCGGCCGGAATGTTCACCAATTGTGTAGAAATAATGAAGATCTTCTTCTGGATGAGATAAGAGAAACGCGTGTCCATTCTCGCTCTGAAATTAAATCTTGTTTCTCTGAACGATATCGCAAAAGGAGTTCATGCATACGCCCTTACTCGTACAGGGGTAAGCGTTGTTTGGATACCTCGACAATCCTCAATACAGCTCGAACATTTTTCGTTCTCGCCAAGTGAAACTTGGTGAGTTCGGATAAATGTGTGTTGACGGTAGCCATCTCGTGCAAAGATTTTCTGAAGCAAATCGAATGATTAGTCTTTTCGTGCCCTCGATTTTCGGTTATTCAAATGTTTTGATTGTGTCAGATCACAGCTCGAGTTTGAGATTACATAAAGACAACTTACAAATCAAGATGGTTGAAGATTTCCAGTACGCAATCGGCCGGGAAACTCGAAAGAATGTCCTGAAAATATAATACATGAAATAATTAGATGATCAGAGCACGATTGAATAGTTCACAATGAAAAATATCGCAAATGCTTACATTCGAATACGTAATTACTTTAGGTTTCACTCGTACGATTCTCATAGCTTGCTCATTTGGTTTCATCGTCTTCACATTTATATTTTTAGCAACAGACTTGCGCTTTCTTCCAGCCATCTCGGTTGATTGTTCTTCCTGAAAAGGGAAGACTAAACTCGAACTAAACTAGCAAAGATACGTGGAAATTATGTGTTCCATACGAAAAAGATAATACAGGGAGTGATGTGGGAGCGTAAATGACAAGATGACAGAAGATGAACGAGAAGAAGTTGACTGTAGAGACGCTTACTAGCGTGGCTGGACCCACGCTAAACACCCTCTGGCGTTGCTCGTTACACAGAAAGTTCCTGAGATCGGAAACTCTACGACGCGCCAAATAATGCAAAAAGTGGATGAGACCAGTTCAGAGATCTCAGTTCCACGTCCAAAGGCAAAGATAATTCGATCGTTCGATTCTGTGAAGATTCGCTTATCAGTGCGTTCGCGTAAGAATCACCACTTTCCTGGAAAAACCGTACAGCAAAATATAAGGGGGGGGGGGGGTGACAAAACCACAACGGACAAAACCACAACGGACCATAAGTCGGTAGGGAGTTGACCTAGAGCAATCAATATTACATCTTTGTTATCAGTAGAGGCATACGGTATTTTACTATCGTAACCGTCGGGAATCGCGAACTGACTTTTTTCCATCGAGCCATGACCCGGGGGTCATGGTAAAAAATGTCGGAGGTCGACCAAAAGTACCGTATACCAAAGTATGTTACAGTAACCAGGAATGTACAGTAAACGAAAAATACAGTAGTGCGGGAATCGCAAACTGACTTTTTTTCAAAGTGCGAGATAGAAATTTGTTCTTTTGTCAGTTGTGTCTACCGTAGCCAGACATGTCACCGTAACCCGAGATATCGTAATCTGGGAATCGCAAACTGATTTTATTTACAAAATACGTTTTAAAAATCGAATAAAGCTAGTTTACGATTCCCGGATTACGGTATCTCGGGTTACGGTAACATGCTCAGGTACGGTAGAGGTAACCGACCAAATATTAAATTTGTATCTCACACTTTAAGAAAAAAGTTAGTTTGCGATTCCCGGGATACCGTATTTTTAGTTACTGTACATGTCCGGTTACGGTAACATACTTTGGTATACGATACTTTTGGTCGACCTCCGACACATTTTACCATGACCCCCGGGTCATGGCTTGATGGAGAAAAGTCAGTTCGCGATTCCCGACGGTTACGGTAGTAAAATACCGTATGCCTCTACTGATAACAATGATGTAATATTGATTGCTCTAGGTCTACTCCCTACCGACTTATGGTCCGTTGTGGTTTTGTCCGTTGTGGTTTTGTCACCCCCCCCCCAAATATAATACCCCGTTTTTTTTTTGGCTGATTATTGTAGGCCTGAACCCTCTACGCCGATCACAATCAAAATTCTAGTCATGCGATCTAAATTTGCATAGATAATGAGGGTCAAAGTTATGCACATATTTCATTTTTTACAGTGAAAAAATACGTGAATGATAACCGAATCGCCTGAAAATTGAAATGTAGTGCCAGTTTCATGCACTGAACACGTTGGTGATAATTTCGACTGGAAGTATCGAAATTTGCATAATCACGAAAACTTTAACTTCGAATTTTGCGAAAACGAAAAGTAACCGGTTTCCAATTTTTTGATATGTTGTTGCCCTTGAGTAGACCTACTCAGTGAGCACAAAATGAGCACATATCTTGGGGATCTTCATGGTGAAATCCCCAAAGAACTAGCGCTTTCCTCACATAATATTTTGTGAGCACAAAATGAGCACATATGACGCCGTTTGCGTAAGAATGGAACAGATCGGGAGTGGGCCGGCACAGCCAAAATGGGTCGATTGGCTGAAAGTGTGTGCTTTGGGGTTCTCCAGGGTGCTGTTGAAGATGTGCGCCCTCATTTTGCATTTTGAGCCTCCTTCGGCTCCAGACGACGTCACGTCCAAAACCATTTTATTTCTATTTCCATGTTGTAGATATCGCTAAAAATAAGTGAGCGCGGTTCCCAGGTTAGAATTTGATGCTGATCACGCCTGTCGAGGTCATTTTGCATTATTTTCAAAAATTCTTTATTTGTAAAATGAGATTTCGCAGAAAGACCCGTGCAGGCTTAGTAACGTACACCATTGGATCCGCCTTGAAGAGAGGATTTCGAAAATGCCCCTGAACGTATGAAAATACCGTTGGGTTTTCAAATGAGCAAGGAAAAACCGAGGCGAAACTGAGTGGGAGCGACGTCTCTCTGCCTTGATCTACCTCTTCCCCGTGCCGTGACCTCAAGGGCGAGGCGAGAGAGCGTGTAAATACGAGAGAGTGGAGAGAGAGACAGCTCGGGGAAGAGGTAGATCAAGGCAGAGAGACGTCGCTCCCACTCAGTTTCGCCTCGGTTTTTCCTTGCTCATTTGAAAACCCAAAGGTATTTTCATACGTTCAGGGGCATTTTCGAAATCCTCTCTTCAAGGCGGATCGAATGGTGTACGTTACTAAGCCTGCACGGGTCTTTCTGCGAAATCTCATTTTACAAATAAAGAATTTTTGAAAATAATGCAAAATGACCTCGACAGGCGTGATCAGCATCAAATTCTAACCTGGGAACCGCGCTCACTTATTTTTAGCGCTTTCTAGAGCATGGAAATAGAAATAAAATGGTTTTCGACGTGACGTCGTCTGGAGCCGACAGAGGCTCAAAATGCAAAATGAGGGCGCGCATCTTCAACAGCACCCTCGAGAACCCCAAAGCACACAGTTTCAACCAATCGACCCATTTGGCTTTGATCGAGTCTTGCGCGAACGGCGTCATATCTTGGGGATCTTCATGGTCAAATCCCCATAGAACTAGCGCTTTCCTCACATAATATATTATGTGAGGAAAGCGCTAGTTCTTTGGGGATTTCACCATGAAGATCCCCAAGATATGTACTCATTTTGTGCTCTCTGCGTAGGTCTACTCAAGAGCTACAACATATCTAAAACATGGGATCCAGGTATTTTTCGTTATCGAGAAAATCGAGGTAAAAGTTTTCGTAAATATGCAAATTTCGATAATTCCCGACGAAATTATCACCAATGTGTTCAGTGCATGAAACTGGCACTACAACTTAATTTTCAGGTGATTCGGTTATCATTCACGTCTTTTTTCACTGTAAAAACTTAAATATGTGCATAACTTTGACCCTCATTATCTATGCAAATTTATATCGCATGACTTGAATTTTGTTTGTGATCGATGTGGAGGGTCCAGAACTACAATAATCAGCCAAAAAACCGAGGTATTTTATTTTGCTGTACGGAGTGGTGGCGGATCTTACGCGAACGCACTGTTATCCTGTTTTATTGGTTCAAATAATTCTTTATCTCCGGATCGTCCAAAGTACAGAGTGGAGGGTGAGAGTCTAGCACTCAGTGCTACTAGTAAATTCTTCAGAATTGAAAACGAAGTTACTCATTTTGCGAAAAATATCTTATTCAAATTTATCAGGGAATGTCAAGAACACGCAACAAATTCAAAGAACCTCGAATGTAATATAGTCTGTAATATAGTCTCTAATCTGGGAAAAAATTGTGAACATCGTCTAATAGAATTTCGAATTTCGAAAAAAAGGATCTTTCATTCCGTCCTAATCATCTTCAACGATGAATTCATCAACTTTTGAGTGGATCGTCTCTTTCGTCTTCCTGTGCCGAGTACTTCAACTTCCTGCTGTCCTTCATCGATTTCCTCCTTTCGAATCGAAATAGCCTCTATCTCTACAGCTTCTCTCTCGAATTCCCGATGCTCCTTCGTTCGTTCTTCCAATTTACCCATTAGAGCAACCAACTCGTCCACTTCGAAACTGAATCTGCAACGACAAAAGTGAGGGTTCAATCTTTTCACTTTTCGAGTTGTTGTGCATCGAGAAGAGACACTCACAGTAGAGTTGTTTCCTCGATCGGGCACTTTTCGCAGAGATGATCAATGTGATCCAGACACGCATTCTTCCCGTGACTGCAGCGAACAGCAGACATGAAGAGCGTTGTGTTGCAGTGACTGAAAAGAGATTATTGTCCTTCCTCCAACCCGCATTCATATTGAGTCTTCCAACCAGCAGACATGGAATGCCCCCACCGAGTGGTTATAGTTGACGAGTGATTGACGGAAGCTTTGCCCACTTTTGAAACGAGAATCACTCACCCGCACATCCTTTCATCGTCCTCTGCGATCTTCTCGAATATCAGTCTGTCCCTCTTGGTTACTCCTCTCTTCACTGCCTCTTCTCTGTACTCGCGCTCTCGACGATGCATCTGAATTCGTAACAATCACATTTATCTCCTTCGTGTTTTTTTAAAAATACTCTAACAACTAGACAACCATAGCGTCAAGCACTGCACAAATTATTTACACTCTTGCGTAAGAGGTAACGCAATCTCGACTACTGGGTGTGGTATTGCACCAGAAGTTATGGTTGCACCGCACGTGGGATACACAAGGGTTCAGCACTCACAATGCGCAGTTCCTCCAGTGTTGCAGCTGCTATGCTACTACTCAAATTGTCGCTCGATCGCGCGATATTCATGACCAGCTCATCGTGGGCGAACACGCAATTCCTCTGCACTTTGGCGTAAGACAGCATGGCTTCTCGACCATGAGATAGCTGCAATCGGATAATTCATTCCATCAAACATAGTCAATAGATATTCTATTTTTTCTTCAATAGAGTACGTGTATGCTTACCCAATCCACTGGCGCGAAATTAACCGCTTCGGCAAAGTTGAGTCCTTGATTGAAGCCCGCGTGGTAAGCGCGAGGGAACGTGATCACGAATTCGCCGGCATTCGGAAAGGGATGGAATTGATAATCAATTATCCTTGTTTTTCCAACATCTTTGCAATCATGAACTCAACCACTAGACCGGTGGGCAGAAACCAGAATGAATCTTTTCTCACCTGATGCACAGTGTGCACATCCACTCCTCTCGACCGCAGCAGATGGGGATTGGCAGCAACGGTCATGTGATGGAGAAGATCGGGATGAATGCGGAAGAGAGACGGGCAGATGGATTCGATCACCTGAATGATTATCGTCTGATGGAGTAATGAAACGAGAGTTTTGCTGAGGCCTTCGAAAACAGAGTATTCGTACTAACCTCTTCAAATTTTGTAGCTTGATCACCTCCTATTCCGTACCAGATCTTCGGTTCTCCCCTGAAATGAGATATTTGTCTTTATTTATCCTCCTCTTATCCACAAACTACTTGAATGTACAACGGTTTTAAGCCGAACTACCTTTTTCTATCCCTCACTCACCAATGATTGTAGTTGACCGAATACGTCCAATGATCCTCAGTATGCCAACAAAAAGTGGAGAATACCATGCCGACGTACACCCAGGGGACGGTCATTCCTGAAATTATCATGATTATTACACTCCTTGCTCACAATCGAGAAACGTTAGAAAGTTGTTGTCATTGTCTTACAAAGTGTAGTGGGGGATAGAGTGCGACTAACCAGATATACTCTCATCCATATGCGACAGGACGGAATCTCTGCCTACAGGCATGTTGTTCAGATTCCAGGGATGGTTGGCCATCTCTCGATTCTTTTCTGATAGATTTGAATCTGTCTTGCGATGAAATCCAGATCCGACCTGAAAAGGTTTCTTTTTTCTCTAGAGAATGATAAATAAGGATTGTCGCAAAAATCACCTGAAAATTGCAAAACTCACTAAAATACAAGAGTTTACAGAATTTTCCGAGTTTCCATTTCATCGCTATAAATTTATATCATGCGCGGTAGTAGTTCTTACCTTCGAAACCATGAGATCGGCTCCGTATTTCACTTCCAGATCCATCTCCCCATCCAGCATATTCCGCCAGTACAACTTCTCAATGTCATCCAGTGGCACATCCTGCAAAATGGAAAAGGTAAGCTTTTCAACGTCAAGCGATGTATTTGGTTTACCCCAGCACTCTCTTTTTTAACCAAATTCTTACCGATAGCTCCATTCCGAATTTCTCCTTCTTGTATTCATTCGCGAAAGTTCCGAAAGTCTCGAGAGTATAACTGGTGGTCGAATCCTCGAATCCGTCTTCAACTCCCATTCCGCGCACTTGACTCTCGACGCATGAGGGGCAATGCCAGCCAGTCTGGAAATCGTTCATTATACCTTTATTTTGAGATAATTAAAAAGACGAAATACCTTCGGTCGTGCCTTCATACTTGTTTTCATGCAGGATAAGTGGATGCAAGTTGGACAGTTTGCACACTTGACCAGTTTATCGCTATTGTCGTCTCTATTACATACAGAGCACACAAACTTCGAATCTGAAATGAGCGTCACGTTACATTTGATTTGAGTCGCGGACCTCACCTTTTGCATCTGACTTGCTACTTCGTCCCTCACCCAATCCACGATTCATATCGACCTTCATTCCTTCCTCATCTTGCTCTTTCTTTGATGCCTCCTCTTTAACCTACAAATTGTATGTTAATTATTTCGCGATTCCCCCAAATTACTTACCTCAATTGTATCGACGAAAGGCAGCACAATCTTTGTGTAGTGATCTTTGAGCTTATAACCGGCCTGAAATTTTCGGAGCGTTATCGTGGAAAAATGTGTTTGGTAAGAGTTGGATGGTAATTGGATTATTTATTACCGACCTTGTTACTCGTTAGTCCGAGTACCTTGGCAACTGCGGTCCATCTCTTGTTATCTGTCACTGCCTCCACGCCTCCCTCATTGCGAATCAACTGAAATAAAACCAGAAATTTTTTCATTGAATTCACCCATGTCTATTTTCTCTATTTATGCTCCTGCTAAGGCTAAAGTGATAATGATGATAACGCACCAAATGAGCCTTGAACAGATCGATGGGTCGACCTTCCAGGATTGGCTGACGAAATTCCGTTCCCTGCAGCTCCCAGTACTGTGTGATTCTCTCGACGAATGCATTCTTCTCGCGAGCGAATGCTTCGATCTGAAGTAGGTCTTATTAGAATCAATCGAAGATAAAAACACAATAAAAAAGGTCAAAAAAGGATACGAACCTCACTTAGCTTCTGGATACGAGGTGTAAATGTGAACTTCGTTTTGTCGATGGCGAAGGATGGCTTGAAGTCCTGTAAAAAGAGGAATAAATAACCTTCGAAAAGTCTATCATCACAATACGATAACTCAAAGGCATTTTTTTTCGTATTTTGCACAGATTATTCTCACATAGTGTTCAATCCCTACCCTTCTCGTTCCCTGTCTTATTTCTCACTAAACGCGATATCGAGAAATTCCCACTCACCTCTGGCGGTACGATCTTAACGACTCCATACTTCTCCGCTTCTGGTTTGATCTTCGAGATATAAGCAATGGGATTGGCAAATTCCTCGCTTGTCGGATGGTAGATCTTGGCCAGCGGAGGCCGCACGAATTTCGTGTAAAACTTCTCGTAGTTTTCGAACACTCCTTTACCCGTTGAACTCATTTTCCCGATTATGTCTGCAATTATCATAATAAAATCTTGAATAACAGAACCAGAGTGTCAAAATGCAAATCACAGGCAAGAAATCAAGAGGAAACGACGCTAAAAATGGAAATTACAAGAGTGAACGGAAGGTACGCGGCGATATTCACAGATCGGACGTGGCCAGTCTTTCGTCTCATGTCTGGGAAGATCGGAAGTGCGTGCATACCCTCTGGCATCGCCTGTCACAACTTTTTTGTTGACCGGCTGCCAGACCCATTGTAAAGTCAAGAGATCGGAATCCCGCCATTTTAAAAGATCAAAGTCGTTCCAAAGATTGCATGCATAATTTTTATCCGAGCGCAATATTTTTAATCATTCCTTAGTCTGAGCATCTTCCAGCGTCACTTCTTCATCTTGACATTTTACTTCTCCCTCCGTACTCTCCTTGATCCAATCGCAGTACTTTCTCACATCGGTGTACAGTTCTAAACGTAGGAGCATTTTCTTTTTCGATAATACTTGGAAATACTTGGAAAGATGTCAAATCGGAAGAGTGGGTCGGCGTGTCCGTAGGAGACTATTCCGAGCTGAAAAGCGTTCAATTTGTTTTTGTGATTTCGAGAAATAAAAAAAAACTCACTTGGAACCATCTGCCATCACTAGCTCGCATCGATAGCGGCCCTCCACTGTCGCCCTCAAATCTTCTTCAATAATATTTTCAAAACATGCCCAAAATCAATATCAACTATTGAGCATCATACGGTCAAACATGATTCTGAAATCAGAATAACAAGAGGTTCTCTCGCACCTTTCCAGACGCGTGTCCATTCGATCCAGCGCAAAGGATCTTTCTCCGGCCCCAAGCGCTTATTATCGCCTCGTTGTCAACATAACTTGGGAAATCTCTCCAGCGTTGTCTAGAAGTGCGACGTCGCAAATATTGGCGATTTGCGTCCGCTCACTCGCAGAGATCATTAGGAATGATAGGAACTACAGTCTCTCGGAGTTGCTCGTCCAACACAGTTGCATAGTTGTCGTCGACTGAAATTTATCTCTTGTTTCATGTGTTACTCCGGAACACTGCAGAGACATACCATTTGCAGTTCCAAAACCTGTCAAAGTGGCAGTCCCATTGTCCGGAATGGGCTGATCGGGATTTGGCAAACAGATAGGCGAAATGGTATCGTCGAATATCAGCGGGGTTGCAAGCTAAAATGTAGACTTGGTAAATATGATGAAAGAAACTGCAGAACTCTAGTACCTTTAAAAGTGCGATATCGTTTTCTGCTGTAAATCTCAACCAATTTGGATGTAGGATTACCTTGGCAACTTCTCGAGAAGTGACCTTGAAATTTTTGCTGCCAAGAGAGCTCTTCGATTGCAAGCAACATACGTTTTGATGGAGAAGATCAGAGTTATTGGACACTCCTGCGTATACCTTCATTGTAACGTGATTTATATTACTGAAATTTTCCCAAACTAATTTTGGTTTATTGGCAAACTAACTCAACGCAATGTGCGGCTGTCATCACCCAATCATTGCCGATGACTGTACCTGAAAAGACTTTTTGTAAAATTCGTTTCTCTCTCTTATCGAAGGATTTCCTCACGATGACGTAAATATCAATGCAAAGTTCAAACCTCCGCAGATAAAACGCCACATATCATCTATTTTCTCCAAGAAAATCTGCCATGGACATCTCCCAACGGAGGTAAGATTACCGCCGATAATCTGAAATTCATTTTTTTCGTCCTTCTGAGATTGAAAAGAAATACGTTACAATTCTTCTATGTCGAGACGCTGGATCAGGTATTATCCCGGACGAACGATGTCCACATCCAAGAACCGAGGTTGCTAGACAGAGCAGCGGAATCAGATTCATGTTTGAATGAAAACTTGAAATTTTCGAAGCTTTTTTCAGGGGAATCCCACAATGGAACCGCTAACAGGCCATTCAACTCAACACTCTAGAGATGAATCACTGGAACTGGATTGTTCGAGCGACGAGCTTTCCTTGCTTGGAAGAGCACATCAAGCGATTGATTGATTCAACTAAATGAAACTGATAGCGAGCCTTTGCCGATCAGAAATGTCGTGCAATAACTAGTTGATTGAAAATGATAATCAGCAACTCTTTATCAATATCTGCATCATACATCATTGTTATATTGTTTTCAGCCTCGATAATAATTCGTTGAGTGATAGAGATTCACTTCATCCTCTTGGCAACTCGCTTCTCCATCGCTAGCCTCCTTGATCCAGTCACAGTACTTTCTCACATCCGTGAAAGCCTCTGAAACACACAGATGACATTGTTTGAATAATCTCAAAATCAAAGCTCAACACGTACTTGGAAACTTCTCGCCGTCGACTCCATCGTTGTATTTACCCATGAAAGACGCGATGCCCAACTACAAAGTGCGGTGTTTGGGGTGTGTAATTAGGATCCACAACATGCCTTTCACTAACTATTGCTGTAACCAGAGAGACACTTGGGGAACCAGTAACATTATACTTTGAACCGTGTGTTGATATCTCATCTCCTAAACAATTTATAAGTGGAGAAATACTAGCGCTACACTTCTCGTTCAAGGCATACAAAACGAAGGACAATGGGTATCGACTAGCCTGGAACCACCTGCCATCAGCATCGATCATCATAAGCGGTCCTCCACTGTCGCCCTGCAATATCATTGAGAGCTTTACGAGAGAGGAATGCTCAGGCAATGAGCCGAGTAAGACGCATCTCTGATGTTTGGTTCAGACTATTCCCTCAGAGTTTTCCCTCCCTAATCTTCTCATTCGCCACCTCACTACTCACTCAATGTGGTCTAATATGGGTCAGAACTCGAAGAAGCTCCTAGAGAGCCGCCCATTGCCTACCCTGTGAGTTCCACGCCACTTTTTACTGGCGCACACCACGTTCAGGCTTCTCCATTCCTCAAGAGTGTGCTCGCCAGGAACGGTCCAGCGCTCTCTTAAAATGTGGGAAGGTTCGTCTTATTGAATGTGATTCCGTTGGGCGCATATTCGAGCATTTTCTGAAAATTTGGGCAGGGAAGAGATGCTTATGAATTTAGGTATATTTAATGTGGTGTTAAAATCTTGGAAAAGTAGAAAAGCCGTGTTAATTTCTGAACGGAAAAGTAGTTGGAAAAGTAGCGAGATTTGAATTCCCGCATTTTTTTCCATTCATTTCTCATCTTCCAGTGAAGCAATCGACTTGAAAATCGATCTATTCAATTGTGACATCAAATCAAGTGTGTCGTTCAATTATTGTGGTCATTGGTCCACAGAGAATTGAGATAACGAAAAGCGCGGGAATTCAAATTCGAACACTTTTCCAGTTGCCTTCTTTTCCTTCTACTTTTCCAACTACTTTTCCATCCAGAAATTAACACTTCTTTTCTACTTTTCCAACTACTTCTCCGAGATGTTAACACCACATAAGCAGGTATATTTATGTTTTTTTTCATCGAAAGGCTATCAAAGCTTCTAAAGAGAACTATGTGTTATCTTGAACAGGAATGATCACCCCGAGCAGAATCAATAATGTGACCCACTCGCAAACTTCCGGAGGGATGATGGGAACGACCGCATCTTGTAACTGTCCGCCAGCCACAGTCCCATTGGCGCCCTCACCTGAAGGTGAATGTGTGAATATATCGATGGAAGCTCAAGGAAAATTGTCATAATTATATCCACAATTCCTTATCACAGAGTTGCAGACAGAGTGCAGGGGCGCTTTTGCTTTCGGAAAAAAACTACTTTTTAAAAAAACTCGCCTCGTGATCTTCCAAATCCAACAATCACCGCTCGGCCGTAGTTGGGGATCGATTGGCTAGGAGATGGCAAACAGATTGGCGCCACGTTCTTATCGTAGTTGATCGGGCTCTCCAACTGAACAATGTATTGCAAAATCTGGGCACTTTTGCAGGAAATTTTCGGAAAAACATTATCTGACTTTTATCAGAGCGATGTCGCTGATGTTGTAATCTATGTAGTCCGGGTGGATGAACACTTCAGCAACAGCCGGGAGGAGACCCTTCAAGGAGTTCTCAATAATTGTTTTGAGCATCTTAGGAATAGGAAAATTCACTCCAAAATCCGAGCTATACGTGCGAGAACTCGGATCATCTTCATCTTCGTCGAATTGAGTGATTCCCGCGTAGGCTTCCACGTCAGATGTTCTGTTGGCATCCCTGAACTTGTCTTGTTATCAATGTAGAATACTTCGGTAAATGTTTTTGAAAAAATTGGCAATGTATTCTCTTGATGTGACGAGTGGTGCGTTAGTATTAAATCCAAACTTACGCAACGCAATGCGCAGCGGTTAGCACCCACTGCTCGGCGATAATTGTTCCTGAATTACAAGCGAGGGAAAATAGGCTAATAAGTAATAAAAACCTCCACAGTAGTCGCTCTCGTTTAGATTGCGAACATTGCGAAGGTACACCTGCCACGGCCACTTGCGAGGAGTCGTCACTTTCTGGCCTCCGAGTATCTGAACATGTGAAGATTATGGACAGACAATATATAAAACCTGCAAGTATCCATTTCTTACTTTTCTCAGTATCCCCACTTTGCTTTCTGAGCAGTATCTTTGAACAATCCCTGAACAGTCACACAACAACTCACTAAACGTTTCCATCTACTGGAGACCTCTCGAGTCTGACGGATTCCGCATGGCGAAGTGCAGGAAACTGCGGAAGAAAGACAGAGCAGTATCAGCAGCTTCATTCTTGAACGAGGAAGACGAGGGTGTTTGTGATATTTGAGGAGGAGATACAAGAGAGGAGATGACATCAAGAAATGGAGAAATGATGATGAATATGAAGAAGAGGGGGTGATTCAGTCTAAACATTTTCTGAATATCATGCTCACTCAAGGAAGAGGTGAGATATTGATTGCCACAAACATGTACACTTTCGCATAAGAAAGAAGCGTTTATCAATGATTTGGCAGGTTATCAAGCTTTGATCTCCACATCTTCCAGTGTTACTTCTTTCTCTTGACAAGCAGCTTCGCCTCCAGTTGTCTCCTTGATCCAATCACAGTACTGTCTCACGTCAGTGAATGCGTCTGAAATCAAGTTTTAATCCACACAGTAAAATGTGTCCAATCTTAACCAATGAAGGATGAAATCTCACTCGGATTTTTGTCGTCTATTCCAACTTCCATCGATTGAATGAATGCAGCGATGCCGAGCTTGAAGACAAAATTAGTCATTTATTGAATATTGAGGTATACCTGAAACCATCTTCCGTCGCTTGCTTTCATAATGAGCGGCCCTCCACTATCACCCTAAAATCCAAGGTGAGAATATAATTTGAAATAATTGTAAAAAGGACCTGATGAGCTCCATGAGCGAGGGAGCTTGCACATATCACTTTTCTCCCCTTCTCTTCATCCGTCCAGCCTTCTCTAAATTGAACAAATGAAGACGATCGGTTTTGAGGTAGAGTCAATGTTCAGCACGTCATTGGAGGATGGTAAAAGTTTTTTTTAATAAAGAAGGACTAAGCACAGCTGACGCACTCGCAAACGTCCTTTGTTCTGATGGGAACAATCACTTCTCGCAGCTTCCCGTCGTAGGTAAGGTTGTAGGTACCCGGAACTGAATAATCAACATCATTTTGAATTTTTGAAGAGCCCTGTCCTTAGACGCTGTCACTGACATCAGCGACAGCAATGAAGCAATATGAAAGGCAAAGGAAATTAACAAAGCTGTCACCATTCGATCTTCCGAAGCCAGTCACGACTGCTTGACTATCATCTGGGATCGATTGAGATGGAGTTGGAAGACAAATAGGAGAAACTAGATGGTTGAAGATGATCGGACGATCCAACTGAGGATAAGGGCGAATTTTTTTCATATTCAACAATGTGTTCACGATATTAACTTTACATTATGCTGAACAGACGGACAAGTTCACCTTCAGCAGCGCAATGTCATCTATGCTGGCGCTTTCATTATATTTTGGATGAATACTCAGTTCGATTGCAGTGAGAATTGTATCCTTCAATAAATGTTTTCATTAGTAGGCCTTGTGATTGAATTTCTTCGTAAATTTGCGACTCACATTTGAGAATTCGTGATGTCTAAAATTATATCGAGTGACGCCAGATTGAATCTTCTTTTCACTCACATTGCCACTACTAAAATTATGATGAGAATGAAGTGAATCTGTTCCAATGGAAAGTATTCAATAATATCTACTTACCTGAAGCAATGCGCTGCTGTTAGCACCCACTGCTCGCTGATGACTGTTGCTAAAATGATCGAGAATTGGAGTAATCCGAAATTTCCTTCTCAACCTCCGCAGAAATGTTCTCCAAAGAGAAGCAATTGCCATGGCCATCTGCCAGGAGTTGTTACCGTGCTGCCTCCGATAATCTGAGCGAAAAGTTGTCTTTGTCAGTTGTTAGAGCTGTCATAGTTTCAGAGTTTTCATTGTTAGTTGTCAGATTTGTCATTACAAGCGTGAATCGCTTACCGATCTTCCGTGTCGGGTGGTGTTGCTGGGTGACTTCTCGCAGAGATGATCAATGTGATCGAGGCACGCATTCTTCCCATGACTGCATCGAACAGCAGACATGAAGAGGGTTGTGTTGCAGTGACTGAAAAATCATTGTCCTTTTCCTTCCTCTATCCCTCATTTTTTCCTGAGGTACGAAAAAATGAAACGTTTTTTTTTCATTTCGAAATGCTCCAGAGATGAGAGATCGAAAAAGAGCAGCGTGAAATTATTTGCAATTTCACTCACCCGCACATCCTCTCATCGTCCTCCTGAATGCTCTCGAATGTCAGCCTCTCCCTTCTGGTCACTCCTCTCCTCTCCGCCTCTTCCCTGTTCTCCCGCTCGCGAAGGTTAATCTGAAGAAAAAGGTTTTCGTTTCTACTCTTGTTTTCGCTAGGGCAAAGTAACCTCATTCACTTTGATTGTCTAGTGTTTGATTGAAACTGAATTCCTGACTCACAATACGCAGTTCCTCCAGTGTTGCAGCTGCTATGCTACTACTCAAATTGCCGCTCGATCGCGCGATATTCATGACCAGTTCGTCGTGAGCGAAGACGCAATTCCTTTGCACTTTGGCGTAAGACAGCATGGCATCTCGACCATGCGATAGCTGAAATCATTGGATTGTTCCATCTCAGACATCGTGCACATCAGAGTTCGAAATGCAGGTGATCGTTTCTTTGTTTGAGCACACTGCATCTCTCATCGTGAAAGAGTATGTTAAATGAAGAAACCATTCCGCGTATTCCGAAGATTAGAATTGACAGGACTACATACCCAATCCACAGGCGCGAAGTTGACGGCTTCGGCAAAATTGAGTCCCTGATTGAATCCGGCGTGATACGCGCGAGGGAATGTGATCACGAATTCGCCGGGATTCTGAAATGAATGAAATTGATGATCAGCAGAATTTTACATTTATGAAAGTGGATACAATACTTTGTTTTTCTTTCAACAACCTCAACCACTAGGTCATTGAGATGATTATTGTCTGGAGGTTGGAGTGGTTGGAAGAATCGGACAGAGAAATCCCACCTAGCGGTGGCGATGATCTTTTGATTGCTCAGTGGTTGAAAGAAACCACAGTAGTTCATTCCTCTCACCTGATGCACAGTGTGCACATCCACTCCTCTCGATCGAAGCAGATGCGGATTGGCAGCGACAGTCATGTGATGGAGGAGATCGGGATGGATGCGGAAGAGAGAAGGACAGATCGATTCGATGACCTGCATCATTATCGTCTGATGGAGTAATGATACGAGAGTTTTACTGAGGCCTTCTGGGACAGAGTAACAGGAAATCGTAACTGACCTCTTCAAATTTCGCAGCTTGATCGCCGCCTATTCCGTACCAGATCTTGGGTTCGCCCCTGAAACAGGTAATTATTGATTTTTTTTCCTTTCTGCTACATGGATAACGGATTCGAGTACAGTTGGCCTCATCCTGTAGGTAGTCTTTCATCTCTCTCACTCACCAATGATTGTAGTTCACAGAATACGTCCAGTGATCTTCAGTGTGCCAACAGAAGGTGGAGAACACCATTCCAACGTACACCCAGGGGACGGTCATTCCTGTAATTCGTCATTAACCTTCTTTCAAGCAAAATTCATAAAAATATCATATCTTTTCAGACTAACAAGCGAAATTCACACTGATGAGCTAAAATGTGCAAAATTTCGAGAGAAAATGCAGAGATAAAGAGGTAGAAGCTTCACTAACCAGATATGCTCTCATCCATATGTGACAAAACGGAATCTCTTCCCACTGGCATGTTGTTCAGATTCCACGGATGATTGGCCATTTCTTGATCTCTTTCAGTCAGATTCGCATCTGTCCTGCGATGGAATCCGGATCCGACCTGAAAAGGTTTCTTTTTTCTCTAGAGAATGATAAATAAGAATTGGCGCAAAAATCACCTGAAAATAGCAAAAATCACTAAAATACAAGAGTTTTCAGAGTTTTCCGAGTTTCCATTTCATCGCTACAAATGTATATCATGCGCGGTAGTAGTTCTTACCTTTGAGACCATGAGATCAGCTCCGTATTTCACTTCCAGATCCATCTCTCCATCCAGCATATTCCGCCAGTACAACTTCTCAATGTCATCCAGTGGCACTTGCTGAACATAATTCATCATATTTGTATCCCTATTCTCAACTTTTTCACAAAATAAGTATACCAAGAATCAAAAATATTCTCTCTTACCGATGGTTCCTTTCCGAACTTCTGTCTCTTGTATTCATTCGCGAAAATTCCGAATGTATCGAGAGTATAACTGGTGGTGGAATCCTCAAATCCATCTTCAACACCCATTCCGCGGACTTGACTCTCGACGCAGGAGGGGCAATGCCATCCTTTCTGTAAAACAAGTGTTTGATATATTTTGTAATGAAATATTCTCTCAAATTATCGGAATTCAAAAGTTTAGTCACTCCTAGAGTTTTTCCAAGCAGTTTAGCTATTGCTATGCTGTTAGTAATCTTATTTGATCTTTTATCAGAGAAATGGAAGGAAAAATACCTTGGGTCGCGCCTTCATACTCGTTTTCATGCAGGTTAAGTGGATGCTAGTTGTACAGTTCGTACAATTTACCAGTTTATCGTTATTGTCGTCTCGATTACAGACGGAGCACAGAATCTTCGAATCTGAAAAGATCTTAAGCTATTTTGTACATATACGTGGGCCTCACCTTTCTCATCTGACTTGATACTTCGTCCCTCTCCCAATCCGCGATTCAAATCATCCTTCATTTCTTCTTCCTCCTCCTCTTTCTTTGGTTCCACCTCTTTAGTCTAAATTTAACGTGTCATTTTTTTCGAGATTGCATTAAGATGCTGACCTCAATTGTATCGACGAAAGGCAGCACAATTTTCGTGTAATGATCCTTGAGCTTGTATCCTGCCTGCAGAATTCAAAGCGTTACAAAGGAAAAAGTGTTTTGCAAGGATGAAATAATTACTGACTTTGTTACTAGTTAGCCCGAGTACTTTGGCAACGGCCGTCCATCTCTTGTTCTCTGTCACAGACTCCACGCCACCCTCACTGCGAATCAACTGAAATAAACCCAGAATTTTTTTCATGGAATTCACCCATGTATATTTTCTCTATTTATGCTCCGCGAGAATCCTATTTTGTGTAAATTCCTAGGTATGCTAATGCTAAAGTGATAATGATGATAACGCACCAAATGAGCCTTGAACAGATCGATTGGTCGTCCTTCCAGGATTGGCTGACGGTATTCTGTTCCCTGCAGCTCCCAATACTGTGTGATTCTCTCCACGAAGGCATTCTTTTCGCGAGCGAACGCCTCGATCTGAAATGATTCTTACATGCACCGATCGAGGACGAGACGATGATCAGGCTTTTAAATGGATACGAACCTCGCATAGCTTCTGAATACGAGGCGTGAAAGCGAACTTAGATTTGTCAATTGCGAAGGATGGCTTGAAGTCCTGTAAAAAGAGGAATAAATAACCTTCGAAAAGTCTATCATCACAATACGATAACTCAAAGGCATTTTTTTCGTATTTTGCACAGATTATTCTCACATAGTATTCAATCCCTAAAATACTCGTTAACCGTCTTATTTCTCCCTCAAAGCGATATCGAAGACCCCACTCACATCTGGCGGTACGATCTTAACCACTCCATACTTCTCTGCTTCCGGTTTAATCTGAGCGATATAGGCTATCGGGTCAGCAAATTCCTCGCTTGTCGGGTGGTAGATCTTGGCTAGCGGAGGACGCACGAATTTCGTGTAGAACTTTTCGTAGTTTTCGAACACTCCTTTACCCGTTGTGCCCGTCATTTTGGGGAAAATACCTGAAATAATTGTCATCAAAGATCTAATCACAGACAAAAAATCATGAGGAAACGACGCGAAAAATGAAAATCACAAGAGTGAACGGAAGGGACGCGGCGATATACACAGATCGGACGTGGCCAGTCTTTCGTCTCATGTCTGGATCGGAAGTGCAGTCTAAGTACCCTCTGGCATCGCCTGTGAGACTGTGAGTGTTCTCCGGTAGCCAGACCCCTAAGTAAAGCCGTGAGATCGGAACACTATCTGTTCCAAAGATCAACGAAAATTGTATTCCCATATGTGAAATGAAAGGATTTATCCGAATGCGATGGGTTAATTATTCCATAGTCTGTTCATCTTTAGACTATGGAATAATTCACTATGGAACAATAAAATTTCAGTTTTAAAGATCAAAGTGTCGTTGCAAAGATTCCATTGATAATTTTTATCCGAATGCAATAATTCAAATTATTCCTCAGTCTGCCCATCTTCCAGTGTCACTTCTTCATCTTGACAATGCACTTCACAACCGGTAGCTTCTTTGATCCAATCGCAGTACTTTCTCACGTCAGTGTACAGCTCTAAAATTGATTGATTGCTCATTCAAAAATATCAAACATACTTGGGAAGATGTCAAATCGGAAGAGAGGGTCCGCGTGTCCGTACGAGACTATTCCGAGCTGAAATGCATTTCGATTTTGATTTTTCAAATTTGAATCACGAAATATTCAACAACGCACTTGAAACCACCTTCCATCACTAGCTTGCATCGATAGCGGCCCTCCACTGTCGCCCTCAAATCTTCTTCAATTATATTATTAAAACATGACAAAATCAGTATCAACTATTGAGCATCATATGTTCACACATCACTCATGATTCTGAAATCAGAATAGCAGGAGGTTCTCACTAACCTATCCAGACGCTTGTCTATTCGATCCCGCACATATGATCTTCCTTCGGTCCCACGCGCTTATTATACGCTCGTTGTCAACGTAATCTGGAAAATCTCTCCAGCGTTGTCTAGAAGTGCAATTTTCGCAAATATTGGTGATTTGCGTCCGCTCACTCGCAGATATAATCGGGGATGATAGGAACTACAGTCTCTCGGAGTTGCTCGTCCAACACGGTTCCATAGGTGTCATCGACTGAAATGTATCTCCTGTTTCAAGTATGTAATTACTCAGGAGCACTGCAGAGACATACCATTTGCAGTTCCAAAACCTGTCAAAGTGGCAGTCCCATTGTCGGGAATAGGCTGATCGGAATTTGGCATACAGATAGGCGATATGGTATCGTCGAATGTCAGGGGGGTTCCTAGCTAAAATGTAGACTTGGTAGATATGACGAAAGAAACTGCAGAACTCTAATACCTTTAAAAGTGCGATATCGTTTTCTGCTGTAAATCTCAACCAATTTGGATGTAGGATTACTTTGGCAACTTCTCGAGACGTGACCTTTAATTTTTTGCCGTATTGAGTGCTTTACAATTTCAAGCAACATACGTTTTGATGGTGGAGGTCAGTGTTATTGGACACTCTCGCGTACACCTTCATTGTAACGTGATTGATATTGCTGAAATTTTACCAAAATAATTTTGGTTAACTAACAAACTAACTCAACACAATGTGCGGCTGTCATCACCCAATTATTGCCGATGATCGTACCTGAAAATATTTTGTCGAAGAAAATGGGCTTCAACTAGATCTCCGCTATCGAGTAGGGAAAATTCCGAAGAAAAATAAGAAAAAAATCTAAAATCGAAGAAAAAATCTAAAATCGAACCTCCACAAATATATCGCGACATATCGCTCGTCTTCTCCAAGAAAATCTGCCATGGCCATCTTCCAACGGAGGTAAGATTACCGCCGATAATCTAAATTTATTAATTTTGTCCTCTAAAATTGAAAAAAAATTTTACCATTCGTTTGTGTCGAGGCGCTGGATCGAGCATTATCCTGGACGAACGATGTCCACATCCAAGAACCGAGGTTGCTAGACAGAGTAGCGGAATCAGAATCTTGTTTGAATGAAAACTTGAAATTTTCAAAGCTTTTTCAGTGGAATCCCACAATGGAACCGCTAACAGGCTATTGAATACAACGCTTGAGAGCTGATTCAGCGAAACTGCATTGTGCGAGAGACGAGGTTTCCTTGCTTGGAAGAGAACTACAAGCGATTGATTGATTCAACAAAATTACACTGATAGCGAACCTTTATCGATCATGAATGTCGTGCAATAACTTGTTGATTAATCATGATAATTAGCAACTCTTTATAATTATCGCACATCATACATCATTATTATACTGTTTTTAGCCTCGATAATAATTCGTAGAGTGATAGAGATTCACTTCATCCCCCTGGCAAGACGCTTCTCCATCCGAAGCCTCTTTGATCCAGTCACAGTACTTTCTCACGTCCGTGAACGCCTCTGAAACACGCAACGGCATTGTTTGATTCGTTTCCAATGTCGGAAAAGTTGATGTCAACACGTACTCGGAAACTTCTCGCCGTCAACTCCATCGTTGTATTTACCCATGAAAGAAGCGATGCCGAGCTACAAAGTTCGGTGTTTTGGGTGTATAATGAGGGTCCACAATGTAATGTAATCAAAAAGACTCTTGGGGACCCAATAACATAATAACGTACCGCAGAGTCTCCTCCCAGACGAGTGCGTCGCGGTGAGTCGCCGTGGGTCACCCAAGGTCACCCCGACTTTGAGGTCGCATTAGACCCCTTCAAAGTGCATTACTTTTTGGCTATTTCTGGCTACAAACCAAACAGACCATGCTCTATCGATTGGTGTTATCAGAACTTTGAATATCTCATTTGATCTTTGA
>LS516512.1:207383-220781 GCA_900490845.1 Pristionchus japonicus | reverse complement strand
TCAAAGATCAAATGAGATATTCAAAGTTCTGATAACACCAATCGATAGAGCATGGTCTGTTTGGTTTGTAGCCAGAAATAGCCAAAAAGTAATGCACTTTGAAGGGGTCTAATGCGACCTCAAAGTCGGGGTGACCTTGGGTGACCCACGGCGACTCACCGCGACGCACTCGTCTGGGAGGAGACTCTGCGGTACGTTACTTTGAACCGTGTGCTGATATCTCATCTCCTAGACAATTTATGAATCGAGAAATGCTAGTGCTACACTTATAGTTCAAGGCATGCGAAACGGAGGACAATGGGTATCGACTAACCTGGAACCACCTGCCATCGGCATCTATCATCATGAGCGGTCCTCCACTATCGCCCTGCAATATCATTGAGAACAATTTTGAGGCACCTTTTCGCCTGCCTTTCTGCCCATCTATCACAGGAAAATAATGATCTGAGCCAATCGAAGAGTAAGACACTTTTTCGATGTGTGGCCTAGACTATTCCCTCAAAGTTTTCACTTCCTGCTCTTCTCATTCGCCACCTCACTTCTCACTCAACGTGGTCTACTATGGGCCAAAAAACGAAGAAGCTCCTAGAGAACCGCCCTTTGCCTACCCTGTGAGTTCCACGCCCCTTCGTACTGGCGCACACCACGTTCAGGCTTCTCCATTCCTCAAGAGTGTGCTCGCCAGGAGCGGTCCAGCGCTCTCTTAAATGTGTGAAGGTTCGTCTTATTGAATGTTATTCCGTTAGACGCATATCGAGCATTCTCTGAAAATTAGGATACAGTAGCGACCGAAAGTATTCGGGCACTTTTTGAATCGTCTCTAACTTTTCGACCAGACCTGATTTCGACCTAATTTCTGTTCTGTTGCACAGACAATCTATAGAAGACTACGACGCACATATAATGGTAGCATCGAAAGCACTCCGTAATTGCATAGTGATGACGCAACCGAGACATACTTTTTCGAACATTCATTATTCTTTGGTGGATTTTTTTCCGACTCACCATACTTTTTGTGCATAGAGGCCAGCTCGAGGACTATCCAGAAAAAAAGTTTCAAGTTGCTGCGACCACTCTCCATGGCTGCAGAAATTCAGCAAAATTGATGTCGAAAATTCGTAACTCTGTTGCTAGCGGTGCTAGAATCTCATTCTTAGGCTTAAAATGATTCTAATGATGAGTGCTGGTGATCCTCACAGTATGGCAGCATTGGCCCTCCATTTGGCTTTCGAAACCATATAAGTCACTTTTTCACATGACCCAGCTTTGAGCGTTCACCATTCCAAGGGTGATTTTTGAAAATTCATGATTCCGGTGCAGGAGTGTTCCAATACCACTAGACTATAGCTGCTCAAAGTTTTTGGGCAATCGGGTAACTCTCCGACCTGTGGCGAATTGTTTACGGAAGCATACTCCCTCCCAAAATGCACGCCATGCCCATACTCGATTTTTTCAAAGACATCTGGTTGGGCTGAAACTTCGTCAACTGTACGCCCACACTATCTACATGAAGTAGGAGGTTTCAGAGCCTCAACTCTACTACAAAGATAAGTATGAATATTGACATCAGCGCTAAAGTGGGACGAGCGATCATTTTGGGAGGAAGTATGCTTCCGTAAACAAATCGCCACAGCTCGGACAGTTAACTAAAAGCCCTAAAAATTCAAGCATTGACAGTATAGCGGTAGTAGAACACTCCTGCGCCGGAACCATGAATTTATAAAAATTACCCTTGGAATGATGAACGCTCAAAGTTGGGTCATGTGAAAAAGTGACTTATATGGCTCCGAAAGTCAAAAGGAGGGCCAATGCTGCCATACTGTGAGGATCACCAGCACTCATCATTAGAATCATTTTAAGCCTAAGAATGAGATTCTAGCACCGCTAGCAACAGAGTTATGAATTTTCGACATCAATTTTGCTGAATTTCTGCTGCCACGGAGAGTGGTCGCAGCAACTTGAAACTTTTTTTCTGGATAGTCCTCGAGCTGGCCTCTATGCACAAAAAGTTTGGTGAATCGAAAAAAATTCACCAAAGAATAATGAATTTTCGAAAAAGTATGTCTCGGTTGCGTCATCACTATGCAATTACGGAGTGCATTCGCCGCTACCATTATATGTGCGTCGTAGTCTTCTAGTATATGTGCAATAGAACAACAATTAGGTCGAGATCAGTTCTGGTCAAGAAGTTACAGTCGATTGAAAAAGTGCCCGAATACTTTCGGTCGCTACTGTAGGTAAGAAATGTTTATGAATTTCCTTCAATTTTGGCAGTTATATTTATGATTTTTTCGTCGAAAGGCGATCAGAGTTTCTAAAGAGAACTATGTGTTATCTTGAACAGGAATGACCACCACAAGCCGAATCAATAATGTGACCCACTCGCAAACTTCTGGAGGGATGATGGGAACCACGGTATCCCTTAGCTGTCCGCCAGCGACAGTCCCATTGGCGCCCTCACCTGAAAGTGAATGTGTGAATATTTCGATGGAAAGCTCAATTGTCAGAATCCTTTCCACAATTCCACGGAAAGATCGCTTTTTTTTCGGAAAAAAGTTAACGACTCCGATTTCTTTCAATGTTGGTTAGACCCAAAACTATATTTTTGAAAGCGCACCTCGTGATCTCCCGAATCCCACAATTACCGCTCGGCCATAGTTGGGGATGGATTGGCTAGGCGATGGCAGACAGATTGGCGCCACATTTCTATTGTAGTTGATCGGGCTCTCCAACTGAACAATGTATTGCAAAATCTGGGCACTTTTGCATTAAATTTTTGGAAAAACAGTATCTGACTTTTAGCAGAGCGATGTCGCTGATGTTGTGCTCTATGTAGTCCGGGTGGATGAACACTTCAGCAACAGCCGGGAGGAGACCCTTCAAGGAGTTCTCAATAATTGTTTTTGAGCATCTTAGGAATAGGAAAATTCACTCCAAAATCCGAGCTATACGTGCGAGAACTCGGATCATCTTCATCTTCGTCGAATTGAGTGATTCCCGCGTAGGCTTCCACGTCAGATGTTCTGTTGGCATCCCTGAACTTGCCCTCTTATCAATGTTTAGAATTCTTCGGTAAAAATTTAAAACTTGTCAATTTATTCTCTAGATGTGACGAGTGGTGCACTAGTATCAATACTTAATTCAAACTTACGCAACGCAATGCGCAGCCGTAAGCACCCACTGCTCGGCGATAGTTGTTCCTGAAATACAAGCGAGGGAAAAAAAGGCTAATAGTAAAAGTATAGTAATAAATACCTCCACAGTAGTCACTCTCGTTTAGATTGCGAACATTGCGAACGTACACCTGCCAAATCGGCGATCTCGACACTGGGGAACCCGATCTATACATCTAACTAATTGGCCCGATCGGACTAAGGAAGACGAAAGTCCTACAAAATATTCACACAATGTAAAAAATCTCAAAAAACGCAAACTTTCCTTCAGGAGCGCAATGTCATCAACGCTGGCGCTTTCATTATATTTTGGATGAATGCTCAGTTCGATTGCAGTGAGAATAGTATCCTTCAATGAATGTTTTCATTAGTAGGCCTTGCAATTGAGTTTCTTCGAAAATTTGCGACTCACATTTGAGAATTCGTGATGTTTAAAATTATATCCAGTGACTCCAGCTTGAATCTTCTTTTCACTGACATTGCCACTACTAAAATTACATTTGATAAATTGGTCTGTGATTCACTCGAGGGAAAACGATAAGGCTGAATTGAATCTGAAACAATGAAAAGTCTTCAATACTTACCTGAAGCAATGCGCCGCTGTTAGCACCCACTGCTCGCTGATGACTGTTGCTAAAATAATCGAGAATTGGAGTAGTCCGAAATTTCCTTCTCAACCTCCGCAGAAATGTTCTCCAAAGAGAAGCAATTGCCATGGCCACCTGCCGGGAGTGGTAACCTTGCTGCCTCCGATAATCTGTTGCTGGGTGGTGCGGGTTGATGAACCCCACATTGTGAAGAAGTAAATGCAGAGGAAATGTAGACGAGGAAAAGAATTACTTGCTTCATTCTGGAATGAAACCGGGTGAAAGATGACTAGTTTTAAAGAGTTGTCAGCGAATATATAACGTCATGTTGAATTCTAGGGGAAATGTCGTTAGTCAATCGTGAATGTTATAGAAAAATTGAAAATGTTAAATGCGTGATTCATTCGAGTAGATTCTGCTATCGAAAGTAGTCATGACAGCTGGAAATGACAGCAATTATCACGAAAAAGGATAACGAAGACGCATCAGAAATTGAAACAATTTTACTAGTATTTATCATTGACTTTAATACTTTCTTTTGCACTGATCTCAGCATCTTCCAGTGTGACGTCTTCGTCTTGACAACATGCTTCTCCTCCACTTGTCTCCTTGATCCAATCGCAGTATTTTCGAATGTCAGTGAAGACATCTGGAAATCCTACATTCGCTTGGTCATAATTGTAACTGAAACTCGGATGCTTGTGGCCGTCTGGGCTCTTTCCGAACGAAGTAACTCCGATCTGAAAAATATTTATTTATACACTGACGGTCGCATGTGTCTCTAAGATCTACGGAAATGCCACTTTTACGCATACCTGGAACTAGGGTTGTCAAATCGGTTTCCGTATATTCGCACCCTATAGAGTCAAACTGCCACAGAGTGCGAATAGTTTCAAGCGAGCGCGAATAATTCGCACTCTCTCGGCGGAAGGGAGTAGGGATGCGAATGATTCGAAACAGAAACCGAACCGACAACCCTACCTGGAACCACCTCCCGTCAGTGGCTTGCATCATGAGTGGTCCTCCACTGTCTCCCTAAATACACTTTCGAAATAATTAGAGGTGTGCATCTCCTTCAAACCGCGAACACTCCATGCGCCCGAGAGCTGGCACAAATGGCCTTGATCCTTCTCCATTTCTCGACAAATGTTTCCTTAGACATACGGAAGCTATTTTGAATCGCCCAGCGCTCTCTGAATGCTCTTATTATCTTCGAAATAAGTGCTTTCTAAGGCGAAACAATGAACTATTGGGAATTCAAATCCGTTCTACGTTCTTGGTGACTCACTCGCAAACATCGGGATGAATAATCGGAACTATGACTTCTCGGAGTTGGCCATCGGGGCGCACAGGATCGCCGTTATTGGCTGAGAAGCACTCGTTAAGCAAATCGTAGCCACAACATCGTTGAAGATCAGTGGGGTTTCCAGCTGAATTAAAAACAAACTGAGACCAGACCAATGATTCGAATACTCACTTCCAAGAGCGCGACGTCATTGAGTTTATAGCTCATATCATGGCTCGCATGGTGTATTGCTCTGGACACTCCAGAAACGAAACCCTGAAATAAGTTATTTTTTCAGTCTCCGATCCAACTGTACCTTTGTTTCGTTGTCCCGACGAGCTACTCCAGCGTGAACGACAATCGACTGGACCTTCTCCTCAGCGAACCTATTGCCAAGAGTAGAGCTCGTTTCGCAAAAATCTCATAATGCACGCGCCGATTAGAGAAACTTGAGAACTCTTACTTTGCACGCTCTATCCATGACAAAATTAAAGTAAAGACGCAAGAAAAGAGAAAAAGTTCAAAATACTAGCAACATTTCCCGTTCAAAGCTCACGAAATGCAATGAGCTGCTGTTAGGATCCATTTCTCAGCGAATACTGTCCCTAAAAAATGGAATATAACCAACAACGCAAAAATTCTCTCAGAAACCTCCGCAGAAGTGCGTGATATTACGATCTGTGAAGACGTCCAAGTATACTTGCCACGGCCATTTCTGTGCCTCACCAACAGTAGCACCTCCAATGATCTGAGAACAACCATCGAAATTTGAAAATCGGAAAACTGTAGGTATTACTTACAGCTCTTGCGAAACGGCCGTTGCTTGCATTGAGTGGGAGGCGAACTCCGCACAGAGAGTGGGAAGTTGCTAACACCCAAATAGGAACGAGAAGGAGAAGAACCAATGGCTTCATTGTTGAGTGAAAGACAGTTTGGATTGATTTTAAGTAGGAACCATCAACCATCATCATGAAGAATTCAATGTTACATGGCGCAGGGATGATTCAATAAAAAATACGATGACGATATAATCGAAATGTTAATGCTCTGATTCAGCGAAACTACTCGTTTGAATGACGAATTTCTTCTCCTTGAAAACGGAATCCTTTTCCAATTTTTTGAAACACCTTAGTAAAGACAGAGAGCAATGGCATACGCACATGACATTTGATAAATATTTATCCGATTGCTGCATTTTTGCGTTATTTATTATCGTCCACATCGTCCAGTGCCACCTCTCCTTCGTGACATTTCACTTCTCCGCAAGTGTTTGTCTCGATCCAGTCGCAGTATTTTCTCACATCGGTGAACATTTCTTAAACAAAGCCTTCAGTTATTTTTGCCGGTGTTATTGACCGCTAATCCTGTTTACAAGACCGTTTTCAATTTTCCCCGTTTTCAAGTCACCTGCGACCTGTTCCCATAATGAATTCTTACTTGGATATTCCTCTCCCGAGTCGATTCCATTCACTCCGAATGACGATATGCCAATCTGAAAATGCTGATATCAGCGAATATTATTTGACTGACGAAATTGATTGTTGCTCTACGATCTTGTAGCTGGAGTCTACAGAATTCACAGCATCGGTACCTGGAACCATCTGCCGTCGCTTCCCTTCATCATGAGCGGTCCTCCACTATCGCCCTGTAACACATTTAACTCTCATTTCAAATTCTTCAAATTTTGAATTGAAAATGAATAAAAACGTCCAAACCTGATCAGTTCCTTTCTCCTTCGAACTGGCACAAACGACCTGCCTCTCGCTCCATGTCGCGGTGGTTTTCACCCTTCCTCCACGAACAACTTGTGCGTCCCAACGCAGTCTGTGAGGTAAAGGTATAGGTGCTGGCACGTCAAGCGATTTTACAGTCGTATGACAACGCTAGGTGGGTCCCGCTGGCCAGCTGTTAGACGGACTACAATCTCCAGCTTACCTTCCGCGACCGAAGTCACTACCATTTTACCGACCCTCGGGGGATAGAAGGCTTGGTTTGCTTCGGCGGTGGAAAGAATTCTGTGAAATACCACGGAATAAGACGAACGAGATGCCGTGGAGGGAATGAACGCGCTCTCGTTCTCTCGTTTCGCGTGCTCTCTCGCTTTCTCTAACCGACAGAGAAAAGCGAGAGAGCACGCGAAACGAGAGAACGAGAGCACTTCCATTCCCCCACGGAATCAAGGGAACTTCACTACTTTCCGGGAATCTCAATCTCCGCCAATGAGAAAAACAGAATCACAAACATTCCCACTCGCCTGCACTCTTCCGGTGGTACGACAGGCACAATAGCTTCCCGGAGCTGTCCGTCCGTTAGATATGTGATGGTTCCGGGATCTAAAAAGTGCCTCTTTCTGATGGTGGAAACGTCTTTCCGGTGATTTGAACATACAGTTAGAGTCTCCGAACCCAGTCACCACTGCTTCGTCAAGAATCGATTGATTAGCACTGGGCAGACAGATGGGAGCGATGGCATCGTTGAACAGGATTGGGGTTTCCAGCTAAAAATATTGCTTTCGAAACTTTTGTTGTGTTGCTGACAAAATACCTTCAACAGAGCGATATCGTCATTCTTGACGGTCGAATCATACTCCAAATGACTTCTCACTTCCGCCACTGCGTGACGAGAACCGTTCTACATAAATTTTCATGTTTGCATTATCACAGAATTAAGAGAATTTCAGTTTCTCACAGTTTTGGCTTCCTCCTCACTAGTGGTACCAGGTATAACTGTGACGAAAGACGCATTTCCGTGCCTGCAATTCGAATCAATGAGAAACAAATCAAGGAGACTGCTTCGATCTCACTTCACGCAATGCGCAGCTGTTAGTACCCAGTTCGGTGAGATGATTGTTCCTGAGACAGTTACAGTTTTCACATAACAAAAATTTTTCTTATAAGCTCGGGAAACGCTCGTCAACCACGTTACAGAAAAAGGTCATAAAAACGATCTAACCTCCACAATTGAAGTAATCGTCATCCAGCAGCAGCACCTGCCACGGTCATTTTCCTGCGTCGGTCACTTTGTTTCCGCCGATTATCTGAATTTATTCTTATTCTGTTTGCGAAATAGCATCTGGATCAATGAAAGAAAAGTTTTCTAAAAAATCTCACATGTCTTGCATAGCGATTGGACGTCTCATTGATCGGTTTTTCATGGCGAACTCCACATTCGAATGAGCCATGGACGACAGGGAAAATACAGAGAAGTATCCACAGCTTCATGGATGAATGGAAACGAAAAAGTGCCGATGGAATTTGAGAATGAATGGACAATGTAGACGCTATTCAGACATTGAATCGCTTCAGAGATGAATCAGCAGAAAAAAATTTGCCGAAATAATGATAGAGAAACTTTGAGAAAAGTGGGAAAAATCGACAGTGAAATCGATTCAGCGGGGTTTGCATTGATATTATTGAAGAGGTTTCTTCTTGAACAGTCGTTTGGTTTTCATGAACCAGCCGATCAAAAGGTTCCTGTATTTTTTCTCAGATTCCTGTATTTGTTTCAATGAGATGCTTTTCAGATACTTGGCAAATCAGTAAGCATTTATCGGAATTTGTTAATTTGGAACGGAATTCCTGTTTAGACTGTGGGTTTGCACTCCTACTCTAGATCCGAGTTTTCCGGTTCGGAGCGTTTGGACTGGACGATCGATATCAAACATCTCGTTTCACCCAAACTATTTTCCTTGCGAGTAGACTTCTAACAATAACTAATTGTGAGATTGCGAAGTGGTTTGCTTTGTTTTTTATGTCATATTTCTTTGTGTAACGCATTTTGAGAGCGAAGTGGTGTAGTGGTCTAAGGCGCCCTCCCATTCCATACTACCCGGGTTCGAATCCCGGCCGTGACACCGCCTCCGCCCCACCAAGGCGCCCGCAAGGGGAATTGGTAGTAACTAGATCACGCGGTAAAGTAGGTCCGAAGAATAGATTAGGCCCTACGGACTGAACTGGCCTTTAAATATAGTCACTGGCCTAGCAGTGGGCTCCCGCAGGACGCAAGTGCCTTGAGTACGGGGATACCTTTACCTTTACCTTTAACGCATTTTGTGAGCGTTAGAGTGAGTTTATCAAGAAACTGTTATTCAGCATCGTCAGTCATTGAGTTTAGGGTACTAGCCACAGGCGTAGTCTCGTCCTCTAGTTCATCCAGAATGACATCTTCATTCTCGCAGCTCACTTTCCGTTCAGTCTTCTCACCGATCCAATCGCAATACTTTCGCACATCAGTCCAGACTTCTGTCAAATATTTACCAAATTTTTGACAATTTTTTAGCCTGCTTCAATGTAACTCACTGGGCAGGGTCGCACCATCCATTCCGCCTTTGTAATCTCCGAGGTACGAGAAAACACCGATCTTAAGTTCTCTAATTCGACCATGACTAATTATTATGTTTTACCTGGAACCACCGTCCATCTCTCCCTTTCACTGCAAGCGGTCCTCCACTGTCACCCTGTTGTGTAATTGTGTTTTTCTAGAGCTTCAAAAATAATACCATGTGCGCGCCTTTAGTTAGCGAGCTGGCGCAAATTGTATCAGGCATGAGCAATTGTTTCCAATTCAACCTGCAGAAGTTATTTTGAATACGGTTAGCAACTGACATCAATACTTCCCGAAAAAATCGGTCGAAGGATATCAAATTCTTAGTTTCGTGATGAATTCACTTACTTGCAATCTTCGGTCTCCACAATTGGAATGATGACCTCTCGAAGATATCCATCGGTTATAGTCTGAGTTATGTTGTTGTTTGTAACTGAAAATTGCTTGTGTATTCACATTCACTTCTCATCCCTAGAAAGTCTCTAATAGGAAGAAAGTTCGCTAATCGTGAAATTGATGTGAATAAATCAATATAAAATACATTCACAAACCATTTTTCGCCCCAAATCCGGTAGCTACGGCTTTTTCGCCGTAAGACATTGTTTGATTTGAGTTGGGCAGGCAGATCGGAGCGATTACTTCGTCGAAAACAAATGGAGTATTCAGCTGCAATATGGCAACATGCGTTCAATTTCTGATAATCACTCTCGCTTAAAATACACTTTCGCTCTTTGCATTAGACATTTTGATTTCGGTTTACTAACCTTCAACAGAGCGATATCGTATTTGGATATATCACCTATTTTCTCATAATGAGGATAAACTATGACTTCAGCGACCTTCCGAATAGTACCCTTAAACGACCGGATTCAATAAACTAATAGACTTCTTCGATACGTCTTCGATACGTATTTTGAGAATCAAATACTGAATTTCTCGTTTTCTTACATGCTTTGTGTCACCAGAGAAAGTAATTCCCGCAAATACTGTGACTCTTGATACATTGCGGCTTCTGCAGTAATAGTTGGTGCAATGAAATGTCTCTCGACTTACTTCACACAATGTGCTGCCGTTAACACCCACTCCTCGTCGATGACAGTTCCTGAGCGATTGCGAATGTTATTTACGGTAATGCCCGCTGACAACCTCCGCAAAACGTGAACCCCCCATTTTCCGCATCCACAGTAATGTACACTTGCCAAGGCCACTTGGATGGTTCGGTGACCTTCTCTCCGCCGAGAATCTAGAAGAATGCTCTTCGAGATTAATAAAGTTTGAAAACCAACATATCTCTTTGCTCGACCACTCGTACTGAAATAATCATACAGACGAGTTCCGCATCCAAATAGCGATGTTGCAAAGGCAACTGAAGAGACGATGGCGAGAAGTAGAACCACCTTCATGCTTAACAGAAATATTCGAGGTTTGAAGGGGTTTTAAGGGCGATCCAACAAAAGGCCGTAATTAGAAGGGCTTTGTGGATAAGAAATTCGGTCTCCACATTTCCCGTTCTCTTTCCATGCTCTGATAGCAGAAACATTGCGCTGAATGGGGAGGCGCATTATTCATTCTGAGAACCCTAATCATTAGACATTCTATTCAAAGTGTGAGAGGTGATTCAGTGAAACCCGTTTCACTCGAATCTCGAGTGCCAAACTGTGGAAAACTAGAGAAGACAATCGATCACAAGCCAGATCAAGCGTTATGCCAGACATTTTGATAAACAAGAAGCTTGGTAATCTTGTTCCGCTACAACTTCTCACACTTTTGTTCGCTCAGTAGTGTATCAAAAATTATTCAACTGATCAGCTTGGTTCAGCATCATTTTTTCTGAATACACATAAATGCATCGGTTTCAATGAGTTGCAGTTAGAACAGACATCAAGTAAATCATTTATTGGATTCAAATATTGCTTATTCATTCTCGTCAGAAGTGTCAGACTCGATATCACTATCATCCGAAGCATCGGAATCATCCTCCACTTCGGTGATGTCTTCAGGAATTTCAGTATTCTCTTCAGTAATTTCAGTAATCTCTTCAGTAGTCTCCGAGTCGGTAACCCATTCGGACCCAGTCGCTTCGGTTGTTTCGGTCTCAGACTCGGTAGCCTCGGGCTCCGTTTCAGTGGTAGTCTCGACCTTGGGTTCCTCGGTTGTTCCGTGCTCCGTCACAGTGATAATCTCAGTCGTAGTCTCATCCTCTGCGTCTGTCGTCTCGACGTTAACTTCATCTGCTGCGCTTTCCAGTGTCACTTCTTCCTCATTGCAGCTCACTTTTCCTCCAGTACTTTCTTCGATCCAATCACAATACTTTCGCACGTCGGTCCACACTTCTGTAATCGTTCAATCACTGTCGATCAGAGACCGTTATGCTTAACGCAGCACCTACTTGGCGCTATCTCTCCCTCCATTCCGCCTTTGTAGCCTCCAAGGAATGAAAAGACTCCTATCTTAAAATTTCGATTTTTTGAAACAAATCTCTGTAAAAACCTGGAACCACGATCCTTCACTGGTTGTCATTGCGAGTGGTCCCCCGCTGTCGCCCTGCATTGATCTTGCATTCTATCATCAATATGAACCTGCAAGTACCCTGTGCGTTCCCTGAGTGCGAGAGCTGGCGCGGATTGTATTAGGATGGAGGTCACGCCAACGCAATCTACAAGTTCTCTTTGGATTATCGGATGTAATTGAACTCGAAAATTCAATAAAAATCATTCGGAAAAGCTATAACTACTGGAAAAAGTAATCTGATTTTTCTCACTTACTCGCAAATTTCAGTCGGCACCATTGGGATGATGACCTCTCGAAGTTGCCCATCGGCCACGGCATTCAACACATTATTATCGGTAACTGAAGGATACACCTTCTCTTCATTCTCGGGTTTCCCCGATTGCTCACCATTATGCGCTCCGAACCCGGTTGCGACGGCTTTTGCCTCGTCCGGAATGTGCTGCGATGGATTCGGCAAGCAGATAGGAGCCACATGATCATTGAAAATTAGCGGACTTGCTAGCTATAAAAACTCGGATAACGGTAATGCGAATTCAGGCAACGCAGACCTTTAGCAGAGCAATGTCGCCTCGAGATGTAGAGGGGGTGTTATTATACTCCGGATGCAGTATGAGCTCGGCAGCGCCGCGTTTCTGACCCTTGAATGGAGCTTGATTGGCGCCGTTTGTGGTGGTTGTAAAAGCTAGCAGTTACAATTGATCTCTTACATTTTCGATGTCCTTAACTTGCGTTATTCCGGCAAACACTTCTACTTTGGATGCATCCCAGCTCCTGTGGTCATTATTGCGATGATCCAAACGACCATCTTCAATCAACTCACGTAACGCAGTGAGCAGCCGTTAGAATCCACTCTTCATCGACGACACTGCCTGAACGTTTTAGGCTTTTATCCTTGAATAAACGCTTCATAAGAACCTCCGCAAGCCTGGTAGTGCACTCCGTCGGACGTTGTTTCCTTCAGATAAACCTGCCACGGCCACTTGGATGGCTCAGTGACGTTATCGCCGCCGAAAATCTGAACTATAATTTAAGAGCGGAAAAATAATCAACTAACAAAGCGTTTGAATCGACCAGCCGGCTCGGACAGACGGATTCCGCATCCGAGAACTGAAGAGACGAGGGCGAGAAGTAGAACTAACTTCATGCGTGAGTGAAATCTTAGGGGTTCCTGTGGCCTTTAAGGAGGATTAGACAAAGGAAACGTCATTGTCTGGATGAAAACGCTGTCTGTCTGCTCTCTAGCTGATCTGACCTGTGAAAGAGCGTGCACAATAGAGAGACGTATTCATCTAGCAACCCTAGACAGAATCAAATCAAATCATCAAATCATTTATTTCCTGTAGATGAGACAAAGGCCGGGGTGGTGGGCTTCTTCTTCTCATTCACGATTAATCGGGGTCAGGAAAGGCGGTCTTGTTCTTCCATAAGTCTCGGTTGAGCGCGTGTCGTTCGGTTAGCCGCAGTTGCGTGATGTCTTCTCTCAGCATGTCTGACCATTTCAACTTCGGTCGACCAATTG
>LS516512.1:176395-194437 GCA_900490845.1 Pristionchus japonicus | reverse complement strand
GACACATCAATTTTTTTTGGGACACATCTATTTTTTAGGACACATCTATTTTTTGGAGGTGCGAAATTCTGGAAAATGGGACACATCAATTTTTTTTGGGACACATCTATTTTTTATGGGACACATCTATTTTTTTGGGACACATCTATTTTTTTAGGACACATCAACTTTCAAAGGACACATCAACCAGAACAGAGCCAGAATTTGCAATTTGTCGAGCTTTTTCGAAAGCATATCAACGATTATAGTTGGCCAATCAGCTCCAATCATGCCGCATAGAAAGTTCGAAGATTCGATTTCGTGTTTATAGTTTTGGGTGATTTGTAAAGACTTGAGAATCGATGCAAATTCCTTCAAGGTATCAACTGAAATGGGGAAATTGTTTCAGAATACAAGCAAAGACGCGTTGCGTACCCATGTTTACGGTGTCTAAGCAATCGCTTACTGCCAGGGATAGTTTTTCTGCTCTGTGTAACTTGATCATGTTTGTGACATGCATGCTGAAACATGCTGAAATAATTTCTTCAAGCTAATGCAGAATACTCACATGAAAGTGTCGGTCAAAGTATTAGTCGAAATTTCAATATTTCTGATCAATTTCCCGTCCAATATTGTCGAAACGCAATCCAAGCGTTTCTCATCAAAGCACCGATCGATTTGCAGAATTTTTATATGCTTTCCGATTGTCTCATTAATGTACTGCATGAGTTCCTGATTCCCTTCCCATACGTGGAATGATACTCTCGTAATCTGTAAAACATTTCCGTGAAAGAAGTTCACATTGCGAAACACTGCGCGAAGGGTGACAGATTTTAACGAGGGAAAGGAGGGATCGCTCTCTCCGCTCATTTTGAATAATTTGCATAGGCGGGAAACTTATCCCTTGTCTATTTTCTGGATAGAACAATGGTGGCCAGAACGCCGTGGAAACATACCAGGGCTGTGCAAAAATTTTACGGTCTCTCATTTCGCAATGCTCTCTCGCCGGTGAGACAAAGCGAGAGAGCATGGGAAAGCGAGAGACCGTAAAATTTTTGCACAGCTCTGAAACATACGGGATACGGAAAGAAGAGCGACGGCGTCTTTTCGATGTGACGATATGCCGCTCCCATGTGTAACTTCAGGCGCAACAAAAATGGTGCCGACTTTCTTTTGCGAATTTCTGCGATGACTTTACTCAGATATTTGTTGCTGCTCTGCAAATGATAAAGTTCTACATTGCAAAAGATTGCTGATCTTACATTTGAGGGCCAGGAAAATCCTATCTTCTCAACGAAATGCGTATCCTTGAGACAATGTGCCTCCACTAACGATTTCATTTTCTTACAGGTCTAAATTGTTCAATTAGACGGCCAATTGACAGGGTGAGGTCAAACCAATCTCAGAGAGAGAACGGATTCAGGAGCCCATTCGATTATCGCGAGCAAAAGTTCGTTAGGCAAGAATTCGATTGTGAATAGCGCATCTCCATGGACGTTGATCAAATATGAGTCTGCGCATATATTAGTAAGTTCTTCAACTGTCGCACTTACCGTTAGGCTCCATGAAAATATTTTGATCCATCGGTGAATGGTGCTCAGAAGAATAATTACGACGTTTGTGTAGGGTTGGTGTGCATCTATCGCAGAGGCAAATGGACTAATCGACCAAGCGTGGGTACGCGTGAAATGAAGGATTGGTTAGCCGCCAAATTAGTCATCAATCAAAACACAACGGCAGCGATACCAAGGGGTACGATGCTCCAATGACAATTTCATGAAGAAAATCAAAAAGTTGTGATGTGAGAAAAGCTTGGGAACGTGGGAAAGGTCTATGTTGTAATTTTTTTTACTATTTTTTTCGAAAATCGTCACTTTTAGAATTTCATTCGCCAAAAAATGCATTGCAGGCTGCATGCTCATGTGAGCTCTTTCAAGGTCTCACAGCGGCCTCGCAGAACTACCGCTTCGAACCCAGCGTAGAAATTTGATGCACTCAAAATCACAGTTGCCACTTTAGTTGGTTGATAATGAGAAATAAAATAGATGATTGTACCCTATACACAACTCAGTTTTAGTAGCTCGAATGACGTAGAATGGCCAAAAACAATCACACGTTGATCGTCGCAGAGGATTACGGACAGCGAGCTAGGATTACGGACCCTCTGTGTCAAGGAAAACAATAGGATTTGAAGCATCATTCGGAGAGTTCTGTTCAGCTACCACTGCCGACGAAAAACAGTGAGATTGAATCGACCATGAGTTCCAGGGAACACAGGTGCGAATACAAATGAGTTCTGTAGGTGTAAATGTTCCACCTCGACAACGAAAATAGCGGTGAGATACCGTATCCTTCCTGACGATAGAGAACCAATCGATCTAGAACCACTGTCATTCATCTCCTGAAACCACTGCGCCTGCCCTTCTGCAGTAAAGAGATCAATTTATCAGAATCGAAAAAATTGCCGTGCGTAGGCATGGTGAAAATCATCAATTATGTGCACAAATGAAAAAAAAGAGTAATGACGATTAGCATTGGATATACTATACCATGGATTCTAGAATTCCTCGTTCTCTCTGGATACGTGTTTGATTTTCAAACCAATTCGATCGGCTTAAATATTTTCAGTTCGGATACCATTCATAATTTGGCGAATTACCTTCAACCGAGTAGTCGTCATGCAAGTAATCGACTTCATCCTCAAATTTATCACAGGAAGTTTCGAACCACACTTTCTTGTTGAGTGCAGGTAAAGTCTGAAATGGTGAACCGATAAGCGAATCGAATCGCATTACTGTTCATATTGTTGTTGATTAAATTAAATTAAATTGTTATTTAAAGTCATCACCTCGATAAGTTTTTGAGCACCATCACGTGAGAGATATCCATTGAAATAATTTACTATTTTCAATTTTTCGAGTTTTCTCGAAAGCATATCAATGATTAAAGTTGGCCAATCAGCATCAGCCATGTCGAATAGAAAGTTTGGAGAGGTAAAACTTCTCCGAAAATAATGCTGAGTGATTTGAAGAGAGCGAAGGTTCGTGGCGAATTCCAGCAAGACATCGACTGCGATAAAAAGTGCCTCGAATTTGAAAGTTTGTGCATGCTCACTTACCAATGTTTGCAGATGTTAAACTATTGGTTACTGTCAACGCTAGTTGGTCTGTTTTGTGCATTTTGATCATGTTTGCGACACGTTGGCTTAAACATTGAATGGTTAGCAATATAAAAGAGTAGAAATCCAACTCACAAGAAGCTGTCCGATATAGACATAACTGAAATTTTCAGCACTTTAATACATTTGTCATCCAAAATTTTCGAAACGCAATTCAAGCGTTTCTCATCAAAGCACCGATCAATCTCCACAGTCTTGATGTGCTTTCCGGTAACCTCACTAATGTGTTGGAGAACTTCATCATCCCCTTCCCATATGTTTATAGCTACACTTAGAATCTGCAATTGTTTGGAAATTCGAAAACCTTTCTCTGCAACAAAAAACCCACGGGATACGGATAAAAGAGTGACGGTGTTTTATCGATGTGATTATTGGCCAACCCTGTATGCAATTTGAGACGTAAAAGGAATAAAGCGGACATTCCTTTGCGAATATCTGCGCACCATTTCATCAGATATTTATGTTTTCTCTGCAAGTAGTCTACTCACATTTGAAAAACGTTAGCAGACCTTACATTCAAGGGCTCGTAAATACTAATTTTCTCAATAAGGGGAGTATCCATGTGACAGTAGGATTCCACTAGAGATTTCATCCTTCGAGAGGTCTAAATTATTTAATTTCGCAACCAATAACAATAACTTATAACTAAATCTCAAACTCATACCAATCTCATCGCCAATGTAGATCCCGGAGCACATTTGATTATCGCTAGCAACAGTTCGTTAGGCAAGTGATCGATAGTGAACCGAGCATCATGCGTACCGTCGATGTTGCCAAAATATGAGCCTGATTGTGAGTAGATAATTATAATTTCTTCAACTGTCGCACTCACCGTTAGGCTCGACGAGCATATTTTGATTCATTGTTAAACTGTGCCCGGAAGAATACTTTCGAAGCTTGTGAAGGATTAGCGTCCTTCTATCACGAATGCACTACTACCCCAAGTGTAAGCGTGCAATGAAGGGTTGATTAGCAGAAAATCTCACCAATCGAACAGCAGCGATACCAAGGGGTATGCTGTTTCAGTGGCAAATGCACTAATAAAATACGAAAGGGAGCTCAGAACGGGGATTCTCAATGGAATGTGATGCGAGGTAAGCTGATGATCGTGGTAAACGAGAATCTCATATGCAAAATAGTTGTATTTCAGGCTTGGTCCATGTCGAACTCTCTCAGATTTGAACAGCGACATCGCCGAACTATCGTATCCTGCCGAGCGTCGGAGCTTGAAGAACCCAAGTTCAGCTTAATGCACTCAAAATCACATTAGCCACTTGAGTTAGGCGGTAACGAGAGTTTTAGTGTTGCTCGGATGACGTAGAATGGCCAAAAAGAATCGTACGAAGATCCTCGCAGAGGATTACCGACAGCTACCTCGACTCTCTGTGTGAAGGAAAACAATAGGAATTGAAACATCAGTCAGAGAGTTCTGTTCAGCTGCCACTGCCGTTGAAAAACAATGGGATTTGGCCGCAATTTGGAGAACGCACCTCTTCTGTCAGCGTACATTTCCACACGGACATCGAGAATAGCAGTGCCAACAATAAACGTATTTTTCATACTTTATGCTCTTCCAAGGAAATGCACAACAGTATCGTGTGTATCATAAAATGTATAAAACGAACATAAAGATACGAAAGCTACGTAAAGTGGTAAAAAAACAAGACAAAGACAAAGGCTGTGAGGAAAACGTCTTTCTCAGACATGAATTCATGTCTAGGAAAAAATTGAGAATGGGAGTGTCAAAGAACACTGTTCAGCTACCACTACCGTCCAAAATACAGTTGGATTAAGAACGAAAACCAGAGAGCTCTTGTCACAGTAAACAATTCACATCGAGAGCGTATCGAACTGCCCATGAATCAATCCATGTCCAACTCTCCTTGACTTCCCTACTATTTCGACTTTGATAACCATGTTTTGGCTGGGGTTATTTTCGCGTGGGTTGCAAATTTCGCCGTATAGCGAACAACAAGGTTGCTATAAGAACGGTTACTTCCTGACACTCCCAAGCACAATGGCCTCCTTACCACCTCCCCCCCCGCAGCATTAGGCGAATTAGTGAAGATCCCTTTTCCAATTCATCCTACTGAATTGTGTCTATAAGATGCCTGTCGTTGCCGGTATTGGAACCCTTGCAGAAAGCATTATTCTGTTTCTCCTAATGCTGCAAAAGCTTTGACTTCCGATTATTCCTCATCATTTTCATTCTCTATTCCGAAAAAATATAATTATTAATTGCAGGATGCGTTCAACTATCGTCTGTCTGCTACTCCTCGTATCGGCACCTTTCACGATCGCCTCATCTAAAAATGCTGAGCTGGCGTCAGATCTGGAGAGATACGCAAGTGAGAATGATATGTTTGGAGAACTCCAATCATCCTACGTCAAATGAGTTGCGCGTATCCCTCAAGTCACGTGCGTATTCCCATATCCGTAGTAGAAGTAACTTCAGTCCTCCCGCTATGCAAATAGAGTGGTGATGCTAGACCAATCTGACTCATATTTTTGATACCTCTTTCCAGCTTTTCTCAAGGCTATATTGTCCGTGCTGGAGCATAAGGTGGAACCATGCGAGGCCGATCCTGTTGAGGAACCTGTTGGGAAGGTAAGTGACCGTATCGTTTACTCAAAATCAAATAAATCGGCGTCCTAAATATTGCTTTGTAGGCTCAAACAGTGCTCGCTGATATGGAAACGCTCGTTAAGGTGAGCTTATCAACTTGCTTATGCAAGAATTAGGAATGGTTGATAAGCGTGAGCCAAATCGTCTCATGGAATTGCTCTAATTAGTGGTTTTCTTGTAGGCATTGAATGCAGATGATGGGTACATGGACGCGGCCAACCAGATGATACGTAAGAAATGTTTCACTTGCTTAGCATATCCTGACCACAGCGTTCTGCCCCTACAGAAAAGGGTTAGCGATTTGCATGAATCGAACTGCAAGAGCGAGAGAGAGCTCTCCCCGCTCAATTTGAAAAATTTGCATAGGCGGGAAACTGATTTCTTTGCGCAACTCTTCTCTGGAGAGAACAATGGGGTTCAGAACGCTGCGTTGGCGCATTGAAGGCGAATACACCAAACTTGATTTCGTATCAGATGACATGCACGTCTACGAAGAGGCTCTCCCGAACCCCTGCGTTTCAGACAATGTACGCTTTTCCCAGAGATTCTCTTCCCACCTAGACTAAAATTAGTTTAAAATTTTTTTTAAACAATAGCTCTAAAAACTTGCGGGCCACCTGGTACGGCTTAAACACTCTTATATCGCTTTTTCCCTCGCCTATTAATGAAGTCATCACAGCCTAATTTAATTGTTTCGTATTTCAGGAGAAGGCCGCGATCGCCGTATTTATTACGGAAGCTAAGGACCGAACTAAAGTGAGAGAATGTTTGCCGATTTGAGCGATGAATTGTTTCAGGGTCTCTTGAATATACCACAAGATGCATGAGCGGTTATACCATCGAAGAACTTCGTGCTGGACAACGTCATTTTTCATTTTGTACCTGTTTGGGAGGGATTGTTAACTGGGATAATATCATTGTCTGGTTGATCGGACGATAAATAAAATATCGAACTTAGCAATGCATGAATGGTTAAAATTGCACATTTTTAGTATTATGGAGAAGACAAGTTTTAAAGTACAATCAGAAGCCCCTTGATCGGAAAGCAAGGGCATTTCTGATTTGATAGCTAAAAAGAGTATGCAATTTCAAACCTAGAAACCAATCGGATAAGAAATAAATCTTCTCTTCTAAAAAAAGAAGGAATACTTCTTAGGCAATTTCACATGAAGATCATCGGAAAAGATTGTTGACAGCTACCTCGACTCTAAGGCTGTAAGGCGGGATGGACGAGTGGTGTAAGGCGCTGCCGACCATTCGAAGGGTCACGAGTTCGATCCCCGCCGAGTTCAACCAAGCCTTCCATCCCTCCGGGGCGGTAAAATTGGTAGTAACATTGATTACGAGAGGTAAACGTGCCCTAGAAGCCTGAACAGCATGGGATACGTAGGTCTCGCAGTACCCGGTACTACCGGTGTACCCCACCAGGTTTGTCGTCTCACGACGACAGTAAAATTGCCTTGATTGTGGATGCAACTTTTCCTTAACCTTTACCTCGACTCTCGGCGTGAGAGGAAAAAAAAACAATGCGATTGGTCCATACTAGGGTTAGCAGAACGAAAGCGAAAACGAAAATATCGTATCGATTTGAATGATTGACTCTCATTTCGAAACGCCAGACATGTAAATGAGCCGCGTTTCGAAATGAGAGTCGAACAATCGCCAGTTTCGTATCGATTTCGTATCGAATGCATTCGTCGAATGAGTGAGAGAGGAGGCCGGTCTCGAGGGCAAGGGAGGGAATGAGGGATCGTTTCGATTTGTTTCAGATTTTTCATATACCCCATTACCCTCCCTTCCGATATCTTTGCTAGCGTATTTGCGGATAAGAAGGATAAGAAGAGGCAAGAGGAAAGATAGCATAACTGATAAGAAGATTATATAGTGTTTTCATGTTTCACTTGAGGAATCAGGGGTCGAGAGGCCAAGGGGAACACAAAGGGTGGTAGAGTTTCCACTCAAAACCGAGAAACCGCTGTACATTTCACCCTCACCCTCTTCTCACTTCCTTACCCTCTTACCTAGCTGATTAGTCAGATAAATCGAAGAGGTATCGTTATTCAAACAAAAAATCATCTCTTGAACAAAATATCAAGGCATGAAAATACCATGACGAAGTTGCACCACTACTTTTCCTTTAAATAATTTCATGGATAACGTCTGTTTTTCAAATATGTTTCACTAGTCCCTGCGATTCCATTCCGACCGAGGAGCAATTTAACTGCGTTTCGAAATGAGAGTCGAACAATGGCCAGTTTCGTATCGATTTCGTATCGAATATTGGCTCGTTTCGAAATGAGACTCATATTGATTGAGTTTCGAATGCGTTTCGTAATTTCGAACTTTCAACCCTAGTCCATACGATTTGGAGAACACCTCTCCAGTCGGTGTATGTCTTCCGTCGTAGGTGAATTACAAAAGGAGAACGACAATAGCTACTAATCTTGATCGAATTCTTATTGTGTTGCTCTCCAATGAAAAGATCATTATCCTATTCTCCCTAGTGCTGGAAAACACCAATGCTTTTCGCTATGAATTCCGTTTATTCCTCACCATTTTCACTCTCTATTCATCGTTAAATTATTAATATTTATTGCAGGATGCGCTCAACCATCCTCTGCCTGCTACTCCTCGTTGCGGCGACAATCGCTAATCCTCACCAAAATGCTCAGCTGGCATCCGAGTTTGAGCGAATGATAGGTGAGAATGTTGGTACCTCTCTATTTCTCCGGAAGAATGTCTAACCCCGCGTTAGGCTCACGTTAGACAATTTAACGAGTGAATCTCATCCATTCTTCAGGGGACCTAGACAAGTGCCAGAATGATTTGTCACATACGCCGATTGTCGCGCATGTTTGCAGGGGAACTCAAGGGTCTCGGGCCAGAGCTGGCCAAAACAGATACGCACTGTAATGTCAAGCCTGTCAAGGAAATCGGCGGGAAGGTAAGCGATCGTAGCACAGATGTATGTCGAATCGTTCTAAATTGTTTCTTAAAGTTCGAAGCAGTGCTCGAGGACATGGCTGCTCTTGTGAAGGTGAGCTTTCGTGAAGGACTTCTTCATCAGAATTAGTGTAGGATGGTAGAATCAATCCCAATCATTTTACGAAATTCCGAGCCACTTGTGTTTTGAATCTCTAGGATCATTGAATTACATAGGGAGGGAAATAACAACTTAAAAAAACATGTTGTCTTTTACCATCCGAGACTTAAAGGAGAGCCGGCACAAGTTAATTCCTCGATCGATTTGACGAATCTACCGGATCTGTTGAGTCTCGAAAGCAAGCCACTATTCTGCGCTCCTTGCTATGAAATGTTTCTTTAGTGTCACGGCGATCCTCGTGGTCGGATTTATAACGGGATCGATTTGACGAAATCAAAACAAAAAATTTAAAAAAGTGAAATTATTTTTTCTTATCAGTGCATTCGTCTAAGAATCGCACATTCCCAGAGAATTCCGGTACAGCAAAATGTGCCACTAAGAGATTCCTGCAGGTTATGATAGGCCTAGGTACCCTTCATCGATTTCTCTTATTGTCTTGTGTCAGTCATTCTCATTTGCATAATTGCATGCTCCCAAAGTTTGATCACATTCTCACTTTTATGCCTGCTAATCAGCGGAAAGTCATCTGATTGCCACGAAAATTTGACTCCATGCCTTATCTGACATGCTGAACACGCTCCAGTTGTTTGCTCATGGAAATTTTGACTTTAATTTTTTTCATGCAACTTTGAGCCCATGGTTTTCGAAAACTAAGCCGAACACCTCGCTGAATTTTTGATATGTTACGTAACATGAGGTCGTGTCCGAATTTCAAGTCAATCGGTTGTTGGCGTGAGGTTTTACAGCCCGAATACTGAACTTTAAATTCACTGAAATCTCCCTTAGTTCCTCTCATTCCGCACCGATTACCACGCCCGCTCGGCGTGAAATGAATAAAATAATTCATTCCTCGCAGCGCGGAAGAGACGATCGGTGCGGAATGAGTGGAAATAAGGGTGAATTCCGTGAAATGAGTGTATACTAATTTGCTGCAAAACCTCACGCCAACTACCGATTGACTTGAAATTCGGACACTACCTAGACTAGATCGTGTTACGTGGCATATCAAAAATTCAGCGAGGTGTTCGGTAGTTTTCGAGAACCATGGGCTCAAAGTTGCATGAAAAAAAGTCAAAATTTCCATGAACAAACAACTGGAGTGAGTTCAGCATTTCAAATAAGGCATGGAGCCAAATTTTCGTGGCAATCAGATGACTTTCCGCTGATTAACAGGCATAAAAGTGAGAATGTGATCAAACTTTGGGAGCATGCAATTATGCAAATGAGAATGGCTGACACAAGACAATAAGAGAAATCGACGAAGGGTACCTAGGCCTATCATAACCTGCAGGAATCTCTTTGTGGCACATTTTGCTGTACCGCCAGGGGTGTGATTCTTAGACGAACGCACTGTTATAGGCGTTCAAGGCCGATAAAGGCGCCAAGGAGGCTGCCGACAAGATGATAAGTAAGAAATGTATCACTTCAACTTTTTTTTTGCAGATAGAAAGTAATAAAAAGATTAAACTAGAGATAAACTGATTTCGTTTCAGAAGATATCGACGTCTACGAAAAGGCCGTCCCGAAAGCCTGCCTTCCTCACAATGTACTGTCTTAGAAATGTCATGGCCAGCGACTCCTCATTTCTCCCACACTCTCTCTCTCTCTGGCGATGAGAGAGATTGCCAAATGAAGAGAACGACAAGCCTATACTGTCTCCCCCACGGCACGTTACGATAGTGTATCACTGAACCTAAAACGACCGCGTTGCGTGAGGCCTTCCCGCTCTTTTCACCGTTCAAATCGGATGACAAGGTTGCTTAACTAAAATTGATGTTTTCCCGTTTTCGATGATTGTTTTTGATTTTACCCACGTCATTTGTATCGTATATTGTGCATTTCACGTCGACGAATATAGTTGTGGGCAGTTTCAGGTGGTTTGATCACGATTTTTCGCGATTTACAGGTGTTTCCATTTTTGACCCGTCAGCTACCATGACCTTTTGCTTCATTTTTGCATTTGTGCTTGATCTTTTATGTTCCCCGTATGTTAGGGGTTGTAGCCTTCTCGATGGCGCTTCTTATTAACTGCTTCCGAACCAAAATTGATAACGCCTTCGATAACTTTTACAAGTTCTAGTGCTCAGTTTCGCTTTCTACCACCATGCATACTTCACTGCCCGCGCGTGTTTACGGCTGACTATTTAATTCCACTAATATTTTTGACAGTTATATTCTTTCGACGGCTTTACTAATAATTCCGAACCAAAACTAATGAGCAGCTCTACTGTTTTGTCCATTTCCATGGCCTTGCTAATATTATTTCGCAAAAAAACTTATTTAATGTGGAATAATCAAGTTCATGGTTTCTGTGTAATTAATAACAATTAATTAACCACATTCTGGTAATATCGTGCGCGGTAGCATCCCCTTTCATTGTAATTCGCCGGTCGTTGTTTTGCTGCACCCACATCTCTTCCCTGCTTGAATCGAATCGCCCTGTTTTCCACTTTTCCGCTTAACTTTTGTTCTTTTAGCCTCTATTTTCGGTTCCTGTCCAAGATGACACTTAGAATACGCCCGCAACACGCAGAAGGACACGACTACTGTAATTGAAAGCTAAATTGGTCGATAATTCTGCATCATGATTGATATTTTCGTAATTTCCATTGTTTTCTTGGTTAATTTACTTTTAATGTCACTCCATTTTGTTCTTTCACACCAATAGAATTGGTTTGTTCTTTAATAAACTGAATTTGAATCATAAAAACTAGTTTTAGGAACGATACAGTTTCGCTACCGTAATTAGCATTTTGAATCATTTTGAGCGATGGGCTGTAATTTTCATATATTTGTTTTGTAACGTTGTATTTATGTTCAATTCACTTTGAAATAGCTCAATTGAAGTGATGAACAACATTTGACTAGCAACGGTACCTTACAAGACAAGTATAACACGAACATAACCATTGTTACTCGTTTCACTCAATTTTGACCTACTTTGGTATGTCTGCCATGACGTCGTCATTCAGATATTTATGGCTTATATGATCAGCTAACGGAAAATGATTTGGAATGTAAATTTGATCGAGTATTCATCGAACGCCCCTGGTTATAATAGGGAATGAATTTCGCGAAAGTGAAAGTGGGCGGAGTCAAGGCTCGAGCGTCGCGTTTCAGCGTTCACGCGTGCGGTCGTTTTAGATTCGCTTTAACTTGCCGTGCCCCAAAGATCTCTTCGGTCGAAAATTAATCATTGATTTACATTTCAGGTGAAGAACGTCATCAACCTCTTCTTCGGCACTGCAAACGAGACAATGACGGTGAGAATATTAATGTCAGAATGAAGAATAACTCTCCACATTTTCCACACTCTCTAACCGATTAGGCAGACGAGAGAGTGTGTGAAATGAGAAGAGTCATTCTTCATTCTGGCATCCCTAGGTGAGATGAGAGGGAGCTTTCCTATTTTTGCGCTAGGACACGCCTCATCCCGCTCTAAAGAGGGCGTGGCATGGCAAGGAACAATGAAAGTGACAGATAAGGTGTTAGAAGTATTCGGAAGAAGTATCTTTTCAGACGCTTTTCGCTAAACGCCAAGATGATTGACGCTGACTACCGAAGGACCTTGGACATCATCATTTTCCGTTTGCACCTGTTTGAGAGGGGTTGTTCGCTGTGATAACACCATTATATGATCGAATGATAAAACATTGTGAAAATATCGAGCGTTAAAAGATGCAGGGAAAATCAGTTTTCTGTTTTGTGGATATCCTGATCCTGGTATTTACGTTTCAACTGCTGATCGTGATTCGAACACGGATCTCACACTTATTCAGCACCCATTAGGGATGCAGTTTCGGTTTCGGTTTTACCGAGCCGCCTTGATTCCCTTCCCGTCTCACAGAGCACGTGCTCTTTGAGAGAGAGCACCTTCTCGTATCCGACTCGGAGTCGGCTTTGACCTCTCCTCCTCCGTTCTCTCACACATGCGTTTGCATACGTGTGAGAAGGGAAGAGAGGCCGGTAAACCCGAAACCGAACCCGAACCTGCAACCCTAGCACCCATGATATGATTTTATTGCCCTTCCAATTGTGAGTTGAAGTATGCTTTGGCCGAAGATCAAAGGACTTCTCTGTCTAAATCTACCTCAAGTGTGGATACTCTTGACTATGGAAAGATAGGTTTGGCGCAAATCTGTTTCTACGGTAGATCACAGCGACACCTATGGGTACTCACAGACAAAAAGTTAAAATGACTGAAAACAGTTTTTATTAACATCGAACATGCACAAAATTTCATTAATCAGAATTCTTCGTTCTTCCTCGACGCATGCCGGATCGAGAAGGAAGGATATTTCCGGCTGTAGATGGAATTGAGACCTAAATGCTGTATAATGCGAAGGAATAACCTCACTTCTGCAGTCGAGGGAGACACGTTGTAAGCTGAGGCACTGAGCTGTGAAAACGAACCTCGAATGTAATGACGATTCATCACACTGGAACGGCCATCTACATGCTTCCACGTGGCTTCGAACCAGATTTTCTTGCCAAGAGTGGGAAGGTTCTAAAGTAGTATCAAATTTCCGGACACTTCCTATCCATGAGTTCTACAATCGAAAGATGGTCAAAACATACATTCCCAAGCATGTTAACACTCTCAGTCGATAGGTAATTGGGATACTCATAATTCACGATGGACAATTTGCTCAATTTCTTCGACATCATGTTGAATATTATTTCTGCCCAGTTCTCATCTTGAATGCCGAACAGATAATTCTTGCTTCTATCAATCCCATTCACGAATGGTTGGTAGATTCGAAGAGATTTGATTATCGAAGACAGGTTTAGTAGAAACTCCACTTAAATGTGGCTCCACGACTATGATTTAGCTGTAACTACTCACGTGGAGAAATGGATGCACTGATTTTCTGGCAAGATAGGCCAAGTTTATCCACTTTCCAGAGCTGAATCAGGTTCAGCAAACGGTGGCTGCGAAATTGGTTTTCAAACATTTCAAACAGTGATAAAAACGTAAGAGGTTTCCGCAGAAAGTTCATCGATTGCGAATTCAAGAAATTCGAATTGATTTCCGTCGAGGGTTTTGGAGACAAAGTCCCATGAGCTTTGGACAGCGAGATTGAAAGTGAGTACTATTTTCTCGATCTTTAATTGCAGACAGTCTTTGAGAAACTTCAAATCTCCAATTGCCGATCCGCCAAATGAAAATTTGTAGCACTGAAATCCTAACTAAACTTTTAGCCCCAAAAAATTAAACATACGACGAAATCTCCGCAAGTTAGGCGCGCTGATGACGAGACATTGAATAGAACGAAATGGACTAGGTACAAATTGAACATTTTCGAGAGCCGTTTTGCAGTTTGCAAGGATATTTCGACATTGACCTTTTCAGTAAATCATGTTTTAAAAAAATTGATAAAAAAAGAAATTGTACCTCATTATAGAAACCATATTCACAATTCTTTTCGGTGAAGCGAATTTCGTTGACTGATTTTGAAAATTGGCTCAAATCGATTTTGCCCAAACCTGGGAGTGCATACTCGAACATTCTGGTTTTGAGTGTGTGAGAAACCTGCGGTATGCAAAATCAGATTTTTTTTTTCGGGAAAACTCTCACCAATCTGAGCTTGAAGAAGAATTTGGGCGCATATTCAATGATCTTCGATACAAGATCAAGCGGCAAACGTTCAAGCGGAGAGAGGCTATCAATTTCCCGAGTTTGGCCGGTCATTTGAGAGAATTCAAGTGATGGTCAGCAAGCACTTTGATAAAACAGTTGAAAAGGAGAGACGCGAGGAGAAAGTTTTCAAACTTCAGAGAAGTATTAGCTTTGCCATTGGGTGATCTAAAAGAACGAAAGAGTCAAGCAAGAACTGTTTAAATAATCGCCTAGGGTGAATAAAACGGTGAAATTAAATTAGCGCGTCGTTCAAAACCCAACTGTAGTCCATCTTCAATGTACCTAACTGATATGCACAACCTAACTGATATGCACAACAGATAAGCAAAAATGCCGTTCCGCCGAGGGCGACTTGTAGAGAAATCAGGTTTAATCTTTGAGCGCCGGGTCAAGTTTTCAAAGTTTGTCGATGGTGGACCTAGAGTAACTTGTCATGTTACAGTAACCCATATTACCGTAGTCAGGTTATCGCAAACTAACTTTTTTTCAAATTATGAGTTACAAATGTGCGCTAACGGTAGAAAGTATCGACCATGATGTAGCATACTACAGTAACCCTAGATACCGTAATCCGGTTATCGCAAACTGACTTTTTATTGAAAATTCGTTTTCAAAATCCGAACTTTGTTCTATCATAAAAGTCAGTTTGCGATAACCGGATTACGGTATCTTGGGTTACGGTAGTATGCTAAATCATGGTCGATACTTTCGGCCGTTGGCGCACATTTGTAACTCATAATTTGAAAAAAAGTTAGTTTGCGATAACCTGACTACGGTAATATGGGTTACTGTAACATGACAAGTTACTGTAAGTCCACCCGCGACAAACTTTGAAAACTTGACCCGGCGCTCAAAGGTTAACCCTGATTTCTCTACAAGTCGCCCTCAGCGGAACGGCATTTTTGCTTATCGAGAACTGACTTTTTTACGAATTTGTCTGGCTTTTTGTAAATAACTCTAGGCGGTATTTTTTTGATCTTTTTTTTTCAAATTGGTACTGAAGTTAGCTGAGTAGTTGCTCTTTCTGTTGATCAAATAAAAAAGGTATATTGTATCTCCCTCTCCCGAACGAGCTACGGACCGAGTTTTTCGAAAAATATCGATTTTTTTCACTGACTCAGATAGTCGCTCATAACCTTCATAAATTTGAGCTCATGAACCAAGTAAATAGGACTCTGCGCGAATGCATCCACTCTAGACCGGAGCAATCGAGATGCCTGAATTGAGGCAATAGCAAGGGATTCATAGAGAAAGAATCATACCGAACGCAGTTCGCAAACAGATTCCGGAGCGTGTTCGAGAATCTGCCACATCAGTTCGTTTGGTAACTTCTCCAAGAGCGAGAGACAATCAGCCAGCGATAGCGAGTCAATCAAGTCATCCATAATTTAGACTGAACGAATGATTTGAGGGATTGATTGAAGAGACGGAAAGAAATTACCAAACGAACGAAGCAATGTAGCGCGTGTTTAAGAGCCCGTTCGCGTAAGGATCGGACAAATCGTCAAGCATCTGGCACAGCCAAAAAAGTCGATTCTCTGAAATTGTGTGAATTGGGGTTCTCGACCATGCTAAAGATACTGGACAAGGTCATTTTCCATTTTGAGCCTCCGTTGGCTCCAGACGCCGTCACGTCGAAACCCGATTCTTCTCTATAGCGCCTTCCTGTGAATTGCTAAAATTAAGTGAGCGCGGTTCCAGGGCTAAAATTTGACAGCGGTCACGCCTGTAAAATTCATTTTTGAAAATTTGCAAAAATATTTTTGTTACAAAATGTAACTTCTTAACGATTCATTTGCGAGAGGATCAACCTGTATAGGAATGATCGGCCTGACGAGGAGAATCCAAAAATATTTTTTTCAGAATTTTTAAAGACATAGTTTTTGAATGATCCACAATGAAGTCATCTGAAAACGACGTCCTCGCCCTTGTTTACCTCTTCGCACTTCCCTCACTCGTCTCTCACTCGGCGAGAGAGTGTGTGAAAGTGAGAGAGCGGAGAGAGCGCCAGAGAGGCAGAGTAGGGAGGAAGAGGGTAGATCAAAGGGATGGAGAGGCCGGGGAAGAGGTAAACAAGGGCGAGGACGTCGTTTTCAGATCACTTCATTGTGGATCATTCAAAAACTATGTCTTTAAAAATTCTGAAAAAAATATTTTTGGATTCTCCTCGTCAGGCCGATCATTCCTATACAGGTTGATCCTCTCGCAAATGAATCGTTAAGAAGTTACATTTTGTAACAAAAATATTTTTGCAAATTTTGAAAAATGAATTTTACAGGCGTGACCGCTGTCAAATTTTAGGCCTGGAACCGCACTCACTTAATTTTAGCAATTCACAGGAAGGCGCTATAGAGAAGAATCGGTTTTCGACGTGACGGCGTCTGGAGCCAACGGAGGCTCAAAATGGAAAATGACCATGTCCAGTATCTTTAGCATGGTCGAGAACCCCAATTCACACAGTTTCAGAGAATCGACTTTTTTTGGCTGTGCCAGCTCTTGTTCGATCCTTACGCAAACGGGCTCTTAAAGTACTTTTTTTTCAAAATCAAGCAGAACCACTGGATTGCCTTCATCATTTGACACTTTGCACACAATCAAGCTAACCACACCGAGATCAATTGCATTGATTTGTTTTGGTTTAAATTTTTTTCCTAGCGATGGAACCGTAGCGAACGATAAGGAACGGCAGCGCGAAAAGTCTAAGACGAGCTTTCATCGGCCTCTGCTATCCTGTTATTCGTCGTTCAGCAACGCTAAAATCGCAACAAACTTATCTTTTAGTCATTCTGATTCAGAACAGTCGTTATACGTTGGGAAGCTCACTTAGGGTGAAGCCACTCTCAACTCTGTCCATTCAGGTGTATTTATAAGCAGAGTTGAGTTAGGTCGTGCGGTGGGTCGACAAAAATCTTTGGGTGAGTCGATAGGGGGGAGGGGGGTAGATGAATCGGAATAGTTGAGAGTTAAAACGCGTTCCGCGTAAGAACGTTTAAATTCGGAGAGCAAGTGGCACAGTTGCTCAAAATGGTCCTAGGAAGCTCAAACTTTGTGGTTAGAGTCCCTAGGGGTGGGACACACTTCAGCCGAAAAGTTGGACCCAAAAGTTGATCTTTGATCTTTGATATCGACTTTTTTCCCTTTGATTTTGACCACTCATGTTATATACCATTCGATAGAGCATCATAAGATATGCTTAAGTTTAAATTTTCAAAGGGTTTGAACATCAACTTTTCGAGAAACATGAAAGAGAGTGAAAAAAAGTGCTCTCTCAACTTTTTCAAAAAATAATTTCACCAAGTTCCAATCATTTGCACCTCCTGGAAAGTGTCTTAATCTATGTAAATTGGTACAAAGAATTTAATAAAAATTATCTCGGACTGTTACGACCTACCACGACATGACTTTTTCTCGAAAAACTAGAACGCAAAAGTTCGCTCAGGTTCGAATCCGCCTGCCCACATCAATCTTTTGCCAACTTTTTTTGCGCACTAAATGAATTTTTTCCGACTCCAATC
>LS516512.1:125187-170494 GCA_900490845.1 Pristionchus japonicus | reverse complement strand
CCATGGAAAACACGTTTCCAAGGGAAGCACAATGTTTGCAAGTTGAATATTCGGTAGCTGATTTTTGTCTGAGCAACTTAGAAAAGAAAATGCAAAGAAAAAACGTTTCGCCGAATTGTGCTCCATTTTTAAAGATTTTAGTACGCGCGTATTTTATTTGGTTCCGGTTATCGCTAAACGCAGTGAAACTTCTCGACTGGCCGTGTGTGTCAGGCGTGTGTGTCACAATGTGCATCCTCCGCCTCTCGCTCCTCCGCCGATCTACCACCCGGCGTGTCTAGAGCGCACCCTTTCCGGATAAGATTGAACGCGCCCTCGCCATATCGAACAGCTTCGGCTCGATTGGGGAACCTCTGCCCGTTTGGAGCTTGAGGGATGGGCGAAATAAGCTCCGCCCCCTCCTCTCCCCCTCTCGCATTCCTCCCCTTACAAACAGTACCTTCCGCGCGCACGTTTTGGGGTCTAACTCAGCTCAGGGGCAAGATAAAGACTTCCGGTAAAAAGCATGTTGTTACTGGAGCCCTGTGGGATAGTTTGGACATACTTTTGAGCCCATTGCTTAACATCGGCTATGGGCGTTGTGGCCCCTAAATGTAGTGACGAAAATTTCAGGTCCACTTCGCTGCGCAACCTGACTGAACTGTACGTCTTGCGAGACTTTGAAGTATGTGTAACGGAGATTAAGCGTGCTGAGTGCATAGTGCACGCATTGAATCCACATCAACAAATGCTCGGTAGAAGTACCGACTATCTTGAGCTCTTTCCACTGCTCTCCGTTTTCATCGTCCTGAATTGTTAATCGTCTAAAGTTTAAAACAAAACGATGCAACTAAAACACACAAATTCTTCAACGAGAAGACTTTCGATCATAAGACGATTGACATCGCCGCTCTTCAGCCTTTCCCAGAGTGTTCTTAGAGAGCTATCTTCTTCTCTTCGTTCGCTGATTACAGTATGCACCAACAGTTGCAACTTAAAAAAAGGCGAACAAATGATGTTGACAGTAAAATTGTACTCACTTCTTCCGCTTCGTCGCGATTTTGTGGCGATGTCGAATCAGCATCAGCCATTTGCCGGAGCTGTGTGCCTATAACTGACTTGAATACACAATGAACTGACTATTGATGAATAGGCAAAAAATGGACGCTTCTTACCAAGCCAGGAACTGATTGATGGGATCGCGTGTGCTTGAAGTATTTTTATTCAAAATCAAGCAAATCCAATGGGGAATGCGTCATTTCACACTCTGCTCACCACCAAGCACACCACAGTTGTATTTATTTAATGCTCTGATTGTTCCTTTTTTAAATCAATATTTAATATTTATTCAATCAAAGCGATGGAACCGTTGCGAAGGAAAGACGTCGGCAAGATCAAAGACGAACTTTCATCCGCGATGCTACACTGCATACCGTCGGTAAGTTCGTTCATTGTAATTTGTCCAGAAATTGAGGAGCAACGAACCTTTTTTTAGCCACGCTGCTTCTAATAGGCTTCCGATAAGGACATCCATCTGTTCCGCATATTTATTTGTGTACTGATTAACTAATTATAGTAATTAACAAATTAATTAACAAATTAAATATATTAAATATATATATTTCAGTTCGAGCAAAGCAACAAAGTGATGCTGGCGATGATTGAACTGATGTTCGAGGCGATTGACAGCCTGAACAAGCTAAATGTGAGTCATCAGTTTCCATGCAATAAGATGTAAGAACAGAATAGAGGCCTCAAAATCTGATAAAAAGTATTTTGTTTCGTAGATCTGATTCTTTCAGCATTTCAAGCCAACATCGATCAAGAATGCTTTCGACGTAATGGACTCGTGCGCTCCGCCCACTTGTGATCAACAGGTTCGCACTTATCCACAAGATGGATGCATTCCCGATGCGCTCCGAAGTAAAATAAAAAAAAGTAAAGGTGTTTGGCAACGGAGGGCTCTGCCACCCCCAAGCCAATTCAGCGTTCAGTCTGTCCTGAGTAATCAGCGACCTATGCACGTGGCCATCCCGCCCGTGTTGTGTGCACGTGGCGGGGTGCACTATAAAATGTACTGTATCTCATGTATTTCAGAAGGTTCAGTTCCATTTCGCGCGCGCCTTCGTTCTCTTCATGGACTCAGTCAAGGGATTCTGCGCTCCATCCAGGCTTCAGGAGGTCGGTAAACAAATAAGACGGAAAGTGGGCGGAGCTTGCGACCTCTTTGCATTCATCAATGATTCCCAATTGCAGAATGAGGCATCACAGCGAATCGCCAGTACCAATGCAGATGCAGACGCAAGGTTTCCGAATATAGTTTCAAGAATGCCTATGCTGCTCGCCAGACCGGCCCCTGTCAACCCTGTTGCAATTAGCGGTTAGTGTGTGTATTCATCTTCATTCATGATTACTGATTTTATTCACAACGAGCCCGTTGTAAGAGGTGAGTGCCCATTAGACATGTCGTACTACTGGCATGGGGTGCGGACTCGATCCACTCTGCCGGTGAACTCCACAAGTACCGTTTAAAAGACACAATTCTAGGTCCACTCAAGCGACCACGAATCCTCCGCACTCCGACCACGCAACGAATAGTCGTTCCGTCGAAATACTCACGTGAGTGCATCAATTTCTGATTTTTGAGTAATTTAAATCCGGTAATCTTCCTTTAAAAATATAGAAGTATTTTCCACCATGTGAAGTGAAAGTATCTTTTCTCGTTACGTTCCAGGACCAGCGCCTGTGCTGAAGGACGTTACCAGCATTGAGAAGCAGACCTGGTCGGCCACTTGCATGAGGGATCTCAGTGGGATGATGGAGCTGCGGCAAGAGACCACTCCCATGGCAATGAAGGCAGTGCCCAAAGACGAGCCACTTGAGGACGAAATGAATGGGATGAGGTAGGCATTAATGATTCCTGAATAACATTTGGCTTAATTCGAAACTGAATATTGGTTAAACGTTCAACCGCGTTATCTTTAGGAATCTCCCTTTCTTGTCTCTTTCTAGCAGCCTTACCATTTATGTTCTATTTGTAACCTCGTTTCGTTCTAAATTGTATAGCTACCGTACATTCGTATTTCAAGAATGAGCCAAACTCTGGTTTTTGGTTCTCGTCGATTGATCTGGTTCATCAACAAATATTAATCTTGCAGTTCCACTCCTCTATTCGGTTCTCATAGCTCAAGTTCGAGAGTCGTCAAAGAGGAAGAAATCGATAGTTATGGTACGTAAACTGCGGCTAAAAACGAATTGTTGATGATCAAGATGTTATCAAATTTTGCAGATTTTTCGAACCCTGCAACTCTGGATGAATGGGACGCCAACGCAAATGAATCATTCGAAGTAATCTTTCACATTTTCGGTGATTGCAAGTAAATAAGTGTTCCTTTCAGTTCAAACAAGAGCTCGTTAAGGAAGAAGAGCTTCCGATTGAACCGCCTATACACGACACAGTGTGAGTACAATAGTCTCTTGAATATGAAACCCCATCTAAAAGCAAAGCAGAGAACTACTTTATGCAACAAGAATCGAGAATCTTGCAGGAAATTCGGTCGATCAGTCTCTTCTCACCTGCTCGTTCCGAGTGCAACGGCACAAATTTCGACCAACCAGGTTCGGCTATTTCGACCGTTCGACCCCCAGGTCTAGTGAATTTTCCGTTAAAAATCCTTTCTTTAATGACTGCATTCTAGGCTCCAGTACTACGACTCAACGTCGCTTGTCCGTACTGCGAAGAGGAAATCGATCACAGCAAACTCGAATACCACATCAAGACAAAGCACAAGCGAGTGCGAATGAAGTGAACTCCTTCTCGAAATTAGGAAAAATCATCATTTTTTCAGTCGTGGAACAGAATAATAGCAACAAATTAGATGAATTAGAGGCTATTTCTTGCAGGCTGAAGTATCCCAACGAAGAGCGCGAGGCGAACGGGATGCACTGAGATCTACTCAATCTCCTCACTGACTTGTCAACTGGATCGTTTCTTGTTACGTTGCATACTATGTTCAGCATCACCGTTTATTCAAACAGCATAAACATATGTTTAAACATAATTTATGAGATAAAACAATTATGGGTAAAACAAGTCACTCAGTTTTGGCTCAATGTCAATATGCTCGATCAACATGTAATTTTCATCATCTTCCTCGATTTTTTCGACGACATACTGCCCGAGATTGCATTCAAACTCATCTTCTTTCGTTGCTAGTTCCACAGCTACCTTCTTCTGTATACGATGGAAAAACTGAAGTATTGTGTCTGCAAATGTTAGGTCAGCATTCTTACCTGAACTAGTTTTTCTGCATCAGAATTCGTGAGAGTAGTATTTCGTTCTAAGACTTGAAGATATCTACACTTCTTGGACAATGTTTTTTTGATAAACGAAATAGGCAACGGGTCAATTCTTGGTTGAATTCCATCAATTTTATCTTGCTCTTCTCCTATCATAATAGCATCTACTAGGTCAGCTAGCGGAATCAGAAAGTCTTCTAATTCTGAAAATACGTAGTAGCGTTGCTATATTAATAATGACGCAATTGCAAGAGATAACCTCAGCATGCATACCTCGGGGGAATCCATTTCGAAAGAGAGCAACAACGCTTGGTCTAGTCTTACGAATGATTTCTAGCCAGGATGGGATACTAAAAAAATGTGTCAATGAATTTACGGGAAGAGGGGGGGGTCAAACTCACAAATCATCATTTTGTAGCTGGGGAGATTGAGAGAACGACAGTCTTTGAGCAGATCCGTTTTTGATGAAGTGAGAGCAGCCATTAATAACATCACTCATCGTATTAGAGAATTCTACTGTTTCGAAGCTCATTCTTTGTGAAATTGGCTTGAGAAATTCAAAAAAGTTACGAATATCCACAGAGTGAGTTAAGATTTCTACTGCTCGATTCTAAAAATATATCGATTCATTCACGATACAAAAAATCGTCAAAATGACGCTTGAAAATCCTAAACTGTCTATTTTTAAGGGGTTTAAAATTATTCGGCCTCCGCTTAATAAATTAAACTATATTTCGCTAAGTCATTATTTATAATATTTTTAAAAATTACTCACATCGTCGAACCTCAGTATGTGAACTACATTAATGTCGGGTTGCGAAAGAGCAACAGCAACCAAACCGCTCCATAATACCGCATCTCTCTCTGATTTACCTATGAATTCGCAAGTCAATGCAGTGTTCTCGCCATCTTCATCCTCCTCGTCCTCGCCATTATTCTGAATTTTTAAGGCATTCGAGGGTATCTAAAAGCGGTTTGCGAGCTCGCAACATCGCGATCAATTAGCTATTCGTAGTATTTAAAATGAGCAGCTTCATGAAGGACTCGGGTGTTGGCGCTCGCTTGAATAGTTTACCAAATTTGGGGGAGATTTAAAGAAGTTTAAACTGTGAGCCTCAATGCAACTGCCATTCTTCAACTCTGCACAGTATGCAACCAGCCTTTCAGTATCATCTATTTGTTTCTCGTACATCGATTCGATTAGTCGATGCAGCTCCTACAAAATGAAAGTTTCTCTTCGAAAAGTTGCAAACGAGTTGCGTACTTCCTTTGTTTCAGCCATTGATCTGCGCCCGTTGAAAGGACTGTCAACGCGACTAGATTCCGAATCCATGTTCGTTCTTTGTCCAAGAGGATTCAGAAACTCAATGAGCCTATCAAGATCCGCTTCTTTCACGTCGACACATACCGACTGAAGAGGGTTCATTACTTCGAGCGCACTCTAGGGTTGCGGGTGAGACATGGGTATCGGTATTACTGCGTTTTTATTCCTTTCCTCCCTCTCATCTTGCGGATCCGCGAGGGGAGAGAGAAGAGAATGAGAATGTACAGCGGGTCCGCTGATTTTTGCGGATCCGCCAATCGAGAGTGAGGGGAGAGAGAGGGAATGAAAGGGAGAGGGAAGAAGATGCAAATCCGCTCAAAACAGCGGATCCGCTCATTTCTCCCTCTCTCTAGCGGATCCGCTGTCTATTCTCATTCCCCTCTCTCTCTCTCGCGAAGGAACACGCTGTAATACCGATACCGAACTCGCATCCCTAGCGCAATCTGACTAAAGAATACGTTTGAGTCGACAGTGAAAAGTGTTCTGCTGAGATTGAGCGTGTTGATTGCGTAGTGCAAGCATTGTCTCCACATTAACATATCTTCGCTAGACGTCTTCACTATACGGATGTCCTTACACTTTTCTCCCTTTGAATTTTCCTGAATTTTGAAACAATATTAAGTGTACATGATGATATAAGCACATATTCATCAATATAGAGTTCCTCTATTGACAAAAGGTTGTTCTCATCGTTCTTAAGCCTTTCCCAGAGTCGTCGCAGTGTATTGTCCTCTCTTCTTCGGTGTTGAATAACGAAATGAATCAAAAGATGCAGCTAAAAAGCAAAAAAAATTATGAAAGACAATTGTACTCACTCTTTCCGCTGCATCGCGATTCTGTGTCGGAATAACGTCAGCCATTTCTCTCAGTTTTTGCTCCCAGAACTAAATTTACCGCAATTACTGCAAAACGTGATTTAATGATTGATGATCGGATGCAATAGCAAAGCGCGGGAAACACAAATCACTTTGAGTTGCAAGAAATCAAAGTGAACTGTAGAGGCTGATAAAAAATCACAGTGAAAAACACGAATTTGAGACTATTAATTGGGCAATAAGGGAAATTATATGAGTAAGCGATTGCGCGTTGCATGCGGCTAGATCCCACAAAGTGACGAGGAACAGATTATAGCTATATAAGGGTTTGTCGGTGCGAAAGAAATCAATGCGTCGTGCGTCTTTCGTCTCGTCTTGAAGGTGCGCGTCTAAGCAACAATTGCACTGAGCGTCAGTCCTTTTCAAACCTTGGCGGGAAATTCTCAGCCCCTTCCCGTATGGAAAAAAATAGATTGGATGGGTATTACAACGAAGTGACAGATTTTAGATTCATCAAAGGACGGCGATTGTATTTTTAGAGATAAAAGTAATGAGGACAAGTAGCTTCCTGCCGAAGCGCGATTAGTCCCCGGTCGATTGGAATAGCCATAATCAATACTTTGACTTGGTGCCAAAACAACGATTGTGATAGTCTGTTGAATGCTGACTGCTTTGTAGGAAAACATTGACGTATTGCACATTCATCGCTTCTCAGCGTTTTCACCAGCACATCGAATGATTTATCTTATTCACGACAGCAGCAGTTATCGGAGAAGCTTACGAACAAAATAGGGCAATCAAAAAACGTATTGTTTACATAATATTATCAAGTGATACTTTTTTCTTTTCTTTTCTTGCAAATTCATGCTAAAATACCACACTAAAACGACTCGTTCTCTCTCGTCGTGTGTTTGACCACTAGCGTCCCGGTACAATTGTTGGCTGGAATTAACATGTAATTAATAAAAATAATTAATGAAACAGAAATGGAAGTCTGAGAACGAGAAGGAACTTAGCTGAAAGTGAAGTTCTTTCACTTTGTTACTCTTACCGTGCACAAAATATTCGTTTCTTCTGTAGTACTGCGAGGTGAGCAATTTGTCACATGAAACGGAGAGCCAAATCTTCTTATTGTGAGAACAGTTAAACTGAAAAGTGAAGGTCTGTGAAGTGAAGACAATTTTTCGAATGGGTCACATTCCAAGAATAATACTGGACCCTGAAGAGATCCGAGCCTTAAAAAATACTGAAAATCGGACCTGTCTGATTCTTTCGACATCGTTGTTCGATAGATACCCTCGATACCTGATCATTTTGCACATTAATTAAACAAATGGAACAATGTAAAAATGTTTTTTTCCAAATCATACCCGGGATTGATGATCTGTAGTTTGTCAATTTTAGAAGTTCCGTAAGAAGTAAGAAGTTCCCAACAAATTTCAGACCAGTTGGCGTCTCTGATTCCAAACAAATAGTTGCTGTTCCGCTTAATTCCGTGCACGATTGGTTGATCGATTCGCAATGATCGAACTTGTCTCGAAAATTGGTGAAGGAGTTTTTCTGAACACAACTACATTGCTTGCGATCTTCCGAGTTTACGTGTATTATAAAATTTCATAAATCGATCACTTGGTCGAACAGAACTCGCGAATCTTCTCACTCTCACTGACAGACTTTCAACTTTGAAATCGTGCAAAAAGTTCGGAAGGAAACTACTGCAATGTTCAATTATGTATTCAATATCAACCAAACTGAATCTGGAAAAAAAGGACTCACGCTGTTTGTTCTGTGAGAAAGTCGCTAGTAAATTGGAGGTGTTCGAGTTTGCTTCCCCATGACAAATCATGCATCATCTCAATTCGGCCATTCCCAGCCAACAGTAGCTCAGTTGTATGCGTGTGCAGCCATGTGCATTCATTTAAAAATGAAGCCTCCTCTTCGACGCTCAATCCATTCAGTCCAAACGTGAAATCGTATCGCTGTAATGATATTTGTGGTTGTAAAATAATCTGATATTATATTGAATATTTATCCAACTTTACCGTTTGCAGACCATGTTCGCCGCATTTTTCGCGCTGAATTTGCGCTGTAACATCATAGGGTGAGATATAGATCAGAAAGAGGTCGAACATTCTCGTAAGACATAGGCGTACTTGCATTGCGATGAAATCGATTTTGACCTACGAAATTAGCCTATCAGTTACGGTATCCTGTTGAGTAAACCTGTTCTGTGCCGTCCTGATTCGTAGTAATGTAAACTGATAACTTGACTATTTCTATGAAATTTTTCAAGCTTTGTTTTCGCAAAATTTGAAAAACATACTCATGAATACGAATGTCTAATGTGCGAGAAGCCTGTATTGAAATAAGTAGTTGCACGGCTCGAATTTCGAACTGACCAGCCTTAGTTGGAAGAGAGACGCTGGGACATATTCGATGATTTCAGAAATGAGTTCGCGCGGTAGTCTTTCGATTGGGCAAACACTCTCCATGTCTGAGCAATGCCAGTTTCTCCAAACCACGGCTGATTTTTTTCAAGGAAAAAGGAACGAGTGAACGGCATTTCAAAAAAAGGGTGATCGCTTGAACGCGAGACTGTGGCGAATAGTAATGGATGGAGTTGCAACAAATCAATTTCTAATTGATGCAGTTGTAATTAAAGAGGAAAGAGGCTGATAAAAACCATGGCGAAAAGGACGAATTATGAACGATGAATGTATACGTGTAAGCGAGGGCTCATCGTCGATCCGGCTATATGTCTCAAAGAGACAAGAAGAAACAGTTATTAGCTATAATGGTTTACCGATGAGAAAGAAGACAAATCGTCGGGCGTCTTTCGTCTCGTTTTGAAAGTGCGCGCCTTGAGAAAGCAAGATTGCTCTTCCCGCTCGATTGCACTAAGCTTTATTTTTATTTTTTTTGCCTTGACGCATCTCCAAATGTTCTTTCTCATCAAATTATTACATTAGTAAAGCTTCAATACAATGTGAACTTCGAGTGCGATCACATCCGATGGGACTATCGATTACTGAATATCGGGGAGTATAAATGTTTGCATGGAAAGTAACCAATAATAAATCATAGATATTTGTGGCACATAATGATACGAGTGTTCCGACACAGCCAATGGGAAACCGCACGAAAAATCGATTTTCAATAATAACACGGATGCTAAAATAATTGACCTAGCTGTGTTTGATGTCTAAATGTTTTATCTCTATGTATTTGTCTTCATTCCACCTCTCAAATGAGTTAATGAAATACTGGCCGACTTGGCTTTCAAATAACGTACCGCAGAGTCTCCTCCCAGACGAGTGCGTCGCGGTGAGTCGCCGTGGGTCACCCAAGGTCACCCCGACTTTGAGGTCGCTTTAGACCCCTTCGATGCGTATAACTTTTTGGCTATTTTTGGCTACTAACCAAACAGACCATGCTCTATCGATTGGTGTTATCAGAACTATGAATATCTGATTTGATCTTTGATCTGTGAGCGGAGACGCTATTCCCCCTCTCATTTCATTCTACTCATTTCCATAACCCCTTGTCTGGAGAGAGAGTGGATTAGCTCTCCCTCATCTTGGTCTTTTGATCTTTCATTGATCGGTTTGTTGGTGCGTTCGGAGTTCTCAGAGATGACAACAGTGATCCTCAGGCGACTACAGTGAACAGAAATGGTAGTATGAGAAAGTGTAGAGTATCTGCCCCTTGTGACTTCCGTTCATTGGGTGGAAGGGGGATTGGCAATAGAGGTAAAACCAGCGGAAGAGCTGCTTAGGAAGAGCACTCCAGATCATAAGCCGAAGGTCTGGTACATCATGCATACAGGTGGCGATATAGGCCATCGTTTACAGTAAATATCGATTACGAACACTGACAATAAAGTGGGAGTTCGTGCATATCCACACTATCATTTCTGACCTCTATGCCACAGTGAACAGAAATGACAGTATGAGAAAGTGTGGGGTTTGTAGGTCGCTGGCTTGACCTCTATTGTCAGTCAAGAATAGCAATCCCCCCTTCCTCAAAGTCGGGGTGACCTTGGGTGACCCACGGCGACTCACCGCGACGCACTCGTCTGGGAGGAGACTCTGCGGTACGTTACTTCTTCTTCCGTAGCTAATCGAAATGCTATTTTCTTAGATAGATGATGGAATAGCTGAAATGATTTGGATCGATGAATTGAAAAAGAAATACCTGAAGCAAATCCTCTGCATCTGAGATAGATAGAGTGATATTCCGTCCATCAACTTTCAAGTAATTGCTCTTTTTGCTCAACATTTGCTTGAAAACATCAACGCACAACGGTGGTTCTTCAATGCCTTGCAATTTTAAAACAATATCTTCAACGATCTCTGTCAGTGGTAGCAAAAAATCCTCAATCTCTGAATTTCCGATTTTCAACTAAAATTTTTTTCGAATATGAACTTAACAAAAATGATCAAGGTTTTGATAAGAAAAAAACACACTTCGCGTATTTCCTTCTATCCATACCCTAACATGCGATGAAGGCCTGATTTTCGCAACGATTTCGATCCAAGAATTACTGGAAAAAATACTTGTTGTTTCAACTATAATCATTTTACAGCTCACAACTCGATGTCTGGTTGCATCGTCTTCGGAATAAACATAACTTCTGATACGGATCCAGCTTGGATGAACTCAGAAAAGTTGTTAGACATGTCAGAGTTTGCATAAGAAATCTCAATTCTTTTAAACTTTGTTAGAAGAGAAAGTGGCTTCATGAGATTCAAAACGTTCATTACATCGGACACATTCAGTGTGAACTCGATTTTCCTCCGAGTCTGCAAAAAATATTAGTTTAATTTGTAACTCATCAAAAAATAGATCAAAAACACGGGAATCATACATTAAAAAAGGCTAGCGTGTATTCGTTTGGGACATTCAGACTTGAAAGAGCACCGAGAAAGCAGGAGCTCCAGATTGAATGATCTCTTTCGTTATCGCCAACAAAGTGAATTCTCGTTTTATATTCTTCGAGCTGAAACAATGAAACAAACCTCGAAAAAAAAATCTCTCTGAAAAAATATGCAACAGTTTTACTCACCGCAGGGTGAAAGCCAAAAGAGAAGGTCATTAGGGGCTTGTCTTTTTCCATTGCGTTCCAGTATGCAATCACTTGGTTTGTCTCTTTTCTGTACTTCTCGATAACGGAATCGATTAGCTGCGCAAGTGCCTGAGGAAAAATTTCAAAAAAAAATGTTTGTAACAACGCAGTAGCACGGTACCCTTCAGTCAAATCACTTCAGTCGTCAGTAATATAAGAAAAATAAAGCCGAGCGTAGCGTATACCTCGTCTCTTTCAGAGTTTGTACTGCACTGGAAAACTGGGTTGTCAAGCCCACAAAAAATGAAGTTGCTTCGTTGACCGAGGGGATTCAGATACTCAAAGAGCTTATCCATCTCTGCTATATTTACGCCGAATATTGCACTCTTAAATGTGACTTGAACCGGAGACGAGTGAAATTAAAGCTTACGTTTTCTTTGACTGTGAACGATTTGAAACCGAGGTTAAGGGTTGCGTTATTCGTAATTCAAACTGGTAAGCGTTATTCGTAATTCAAACTTTGACGTAGGTCCAAATGTTCGAATGTACTATTGCATAGAGATCTTTTTTCGTGGCGTCGGCAATATTCGCACATCATAGTGAATAATGTCAGCCTTGCCGCTGGGCTCCCACCAGACGTTCATTCTCTTTTTTTCCTAATTTCTACACTTCAGTGACGCCTGTGGACAAGCTTGACCAGAATAAAGAAAATGAATAAGAGTGCTAAAATATGCTCAATAGCCTCAATATACCAATATTTTCTCTCTGCAGGATGGCGATTGTTTCATATACCGAAGATCTCTCTACGCTTGAATGTCTACCTCGCGAACTTTTCTGGGAGATCATCGAATATGCACCGGAAGCAGTTCTTGATCTACGACTGGTATGAGATCTAATATTTCACGAAAATGTTAATGAAAATTGATCACCCAAACCTTTTCAGGCCTCTCAACTAGTTAAATCTCGGGTAGATCAGTTCGCAAGTCAGCGATCAAAAATCTTGCTTGTCGAGAAATTAGTTTTCAGCGGGGTATGAGAGTTCTATTATCTGCTAGTGTGATTGAAAATTGCAGGCATACGAAGTAAATGGAACCAAAATTGATAGAATTAAGCTGGTAATTCCAAAGGAGACGGCAGCGCTATTCGGGTTGCGCCTTAAACTCAACCAATCTCTGGTCGATTTCAATGTGCTAATCAATCGTGATCCATTTGATGCTACATCCGATGTAAGCGATGTATTTCGTGTATTTCGTGTAGAGAAGTTCGTCATACAAATTACTTTTAGTGGTATGAAATGGACATCAATGAGCTGAATTTTGATGCTTGCTTCTTGCGATACCTTGGTATCTGCTTGGGAAACCGAATCAACACAGTTGCACCCTTTGAAAATCGAGAAAATCAAACATTATCCTTTGTTTCGAAACAATTTGAAAATATTCGCTTCGGCAAACTAGATTTTTCGATTCATAAACTAACACAAAATGCAGCGTAAGCTTTTTCTCTGTTTTCAAGTCACTAGAAACCGTAAAATTTAAGAACAACACTTCTGAACGCAATCCATACGCACGAAATTAAGCAATTAGTCATCTGGGTTCACGAAGTAACGATTCCTGACCCCGGTAAGAAAATATTTTCATAAGCTTGGTAAGAGGTCAATTCATTACAGTTTCTTTTCTTCTTGAACTATCGACGACAGTGAAATCCCTGTGTATTTATCAGTTTTCATGCACAGACATTTGGTATCATAGCAACTATCTATTCGGAGTTCATGGGGCAGATTGGGCACCAACTATTATCAATATGCTCTCAAGAAAACTGGAAAAGTTGCAAATCAAGAATGCACACTACTCAGGGTATCTCAACAATCAGAACACAATACTTCTAAAAGAGGTAGAAATGTGAAATTTTTAATGCATTTGAGAGTAACATTTTGTATCTCAGGCTCTTCCTACGCTCGGCAAGAAAATTTGGTTTCAGGCGACCTGCGAGGCTTTCGCAGACAACGTCAGATATACTAGGAATGGGCATGTGATAGAAGGTACACCATATCAAAAACGATTAATTAAATTATTGAACCTTTATTTTCGAAAAATTTACTTGTTGATCTTCTAGCCTATTTGTCAGGCACAATTGGAACAACACTCATAATCAAGCATTCATCAAGAATAAACGAAGATCCACTGATATAATATTCTCATTCCAAACAAGCACGGCTAATTTTTGCTCATGTTGAATAAATCTGACACATGTTTGAATATTTGAACAATGGAATTTCGTGAAGTGAAATATTCGAACTCTAAATATTCGAAGTGGGATAAATGTGAGCACATGTAATTATTATGATCGAAGTTGAAATCCGAGCTCCATTTTCAACGATGTTATGAAATATTGACATATGGTGTGCATTTTTAGACCTGTAGCTGATCTTTCTTGGTCTCTCTGCTATTTATTCTTGGAAAAAACTTCTGCTTTCCAGCAATCCTTGCTGGTAGACACTACAGTTGACGATCTACCCTTAAAGAAAGCTCAATACTACCTAATCTCTCCTGGTTTCTCTCTTCACAATGGTGACTATGTCACATTCCAAGAATCCATTGAGGGGCTTTATCCTGTGCAAAAAAATATCAGTCAATTTGAACAAAATGCAGAGAAATAAACAGAAGCTGCACAATACCTAATTTGCTTTATGTGAAAGTCCCATCATAGAACAATTTTAGGCAAAGCATCATGAACAGATGAAACGGCGCATTTTTTCAATTTGCTTCTAAATATTTCGTTTTTCTAGAACTTATGTTTATTTTCAGAGCAAATTGGTTCATATTGGAAAGTCTATTTCAAACAGAGCGATGCCAGTTTCGCTCGTTGAGGACCTACCATGCCTATCTACATGTCAATCTTGCTTTGCCTGTGGGCATGCGTGGTTTCACTTAATTCACTCATACTACAATCACTTTTCTGTTGTTACACGTAAACGCCTTTCATTTTGACACGTAACCGCATTTCATTTTAGTCATTTTAATCTTCCAGTGCTATGGAGAAGTCACCGGTAAGTGACGGTTCAAAAGTCGGCACTTCTTCGATTTTTGGCCCGGACTATTCTCACAGAGTATTCCTTCTCTACCATTCTCATTCACCGTCTAACTACTATTCTATTCTGGACCAAAAATCGAAGAAGTTCGCAAAAGTCAGTGGTCAACCACATTCATCAACTGTTCAGAGTTTCAACCTTGAATGCCTTTCTACTCTGGAACTGCTACCTCCCGAACTCGTCTTTGAAATTATCGCGGTCGCTACGGAATCAGTTCTCAAGCTTCGACTTGTGAGTTTTACCTTTTTATCGAAGGATTCTAACCAATTATTTCGCAGGCATCGAAGCTGTTGAAGTCACGAGTCGACTATTTTGTTCATCAGCAAGGGAAGACTAAGATTGTAAAGAAGCTCGCGATATGGGTAATTCTTCGATAAATTTGTTCTGAGTTCTGTGCGTTCTAATTGCAGGATCTCAGTAATAATGAAGGAAATTTGAAACATATCACTATATACATAACAAAAAAGAAGTCTGCGCTTTTCGAGCTGTACCTAAAACAAAATACAGCATCATTAGGATTGCAGATGAAACTGGCACGGAATAATCTCCCCAGGGATGTACATGCTGTGAGTCAATTGTGTTCAAATTGGCAGGAACAATTAGCAATTCAGTCGTTCGAAATCTTGATGAAAAGCAGACAGTTCAACGAAAGTTTCTTGGTCGGCATTAGTGCTTGCATCGGAATTGGTGCAGATCCACCCAAAACCAAGGGGGTTAAGAAATGTTGGTAGTGTTTCGTACACGGCAAACAAAAAGTCCCTCCGGAAACGGTATCGTCAGCGCCAGGCCACTGGAAACAGGCTAGGCCCTGCCGCATCAGTACGTATAAAATAGGGCAGCCGACCCCAATCATGGGAATAAGGCTAGGAAGTTTGTGTTGGTGCTTGCATCGGAAAGCGCATAGGCAAATTGTCGATAAATCACTCCGAGACAATGGCATTGATCACGAAACACATTGCAAGACTTGAGATCGAAGAACTGGACTTCAAGAGCTCAAAATTACTTCAAGATTGCGTGTGAGTAATTCCGTTTCGAAGCGATTAGAGCAGGACAAAATTGATTATCCTATTATTCATAGGACGAACGTGCTAAAAGCAATCGTTACTCATGAAATTGAGCACATTACTATTTGGAGCACTAAGGTGTTAATTGACAATCCAGGTTGCAAAGGAGTTAGCGAAGAACTTTTTGAAAATAAACATGATGCAGTGAAATTCCTTCTCGATCTGTCGTCAATAGTTCGATCTTTGTGCATTTCTCAGCTTTTGGATCGCGAAGTTCCTCGTACCTCAAATTTCCTATTCGGCGTTCTCGATGGTGCTTCGTCCACGATTATTGTTGAAATGCTTTCGACGAAACTCGATAAGCTACAAATCGATAATCGCTGTTACTTCAATTATCTAAATGTGTATAGTGCAAACGTTCTCAGAGAGGTGATAAAATTCAAGAACAAAAGAACGCTGTTCAAATTTCAGAGATTGCCTATTCTTGGTAAGAAGGTTTGGTTTGAAGCCACATGCTATGCATATAAAAAAAGATTCACAGATGATGCACATCAGCATACGATTAAAGGTGAGTGTGAAGCATCTTCTATCAAAAATATAAGCAATATTTTCATGCAATTTTTGCAGCCGATGCAGCTCTCGTTCCTCATCCTAAACTCACGATCAAGCATTCGTCGAGAACAGAAGAAGAGGATATGATCGCAACTTTCTTTCTTAATTTGACTTTACAGAACAAAATTCCCACTTGAAACATCAGCGATTTGATATTTATGCACTCTATGCACGCAAAAGCAAAATCATTTTCATCTTATCCTCATTTGTATCTTTTCCATCTTCTAGAAGTTAAAACGCATTTGATCAGACGAGTCGCCTCATATGAGAATAAATCGTAATTATATTGTTTATTGTAAAGCCTTGCGGCAATGCTGGATCATAAATGTGATCGTGAAAAGGGGTGGAGTCTACTGGGCAAAATCCTCAGCTTATTCACAATTCTGAATTTATTTGCTGCTTTTCGATCCACTTCACGAGTTTCACTTTCAGAATGGACGCCACATCGCAGTGCGTCATCTCTCCTGTGCACCTTCGCTGTTCTCTACTCGAAAGAATACCTCGTGAACTCGTCTGGGCGATCGTAGAGCATGCACCCGAATCGGTGGCTGATCTGCGAGTGGTGAGTTTTTGCAGGAATATATTTTTATGCGAAAGAGAAATGGTCAAATATTTCCATAACAGTGCGTTCTATGAAGGGGAGGGGTGGGCGAGAGAAAGAGAGCGCATCGAGGGAAAAACTGATTCACACAGTGAATTTGGCAGCGATCTCATGGGCAGATGGGTCTCAGCAGGTACTTGGTGAATCGAGAATGTAGCGCCAAAGTGACGGCATTTCATAAACTTGTGATGATTAAGACTTCTCACCTGCTTCGATCTCACGTGGACGAGTTGATAAGCCACAGTGTTATCATTCCTTTAGTCGGTGAGCTTAGCTTCAATCTGTCAGTCGTTTCGGTAAGTACTTATTCAACTATGAGGCAACTATTATATTGTAGCAAGTCCTTCTTCACTATGAGTCTATCTAATATTCAGGTCCTTTCAGAAGGAGAATCAAAAGGAAATGATGCATGTCTTTTTGAGCGTTCCCAATCGCAAAGTGAAAATGTTCGAACTTCGCCTAAAGTCTCGTTCACTGACCATGATGAAGGCTATGCTTCCGGATGAAGAATGGACTGTAGGATTCAGAAAAGAAGCAAAAAAAGCGAAGCTTACAGGAGTATCCCTGTTTAGTCAATATCAATGATGACAATGTGTTCGATAGCTTAAAAGAGTTCATCGGAAGACGGATCAATAAATGTCATTTCGTTATTGACGATGATCCGAAACTGATGCGCTTTTCGAACAAATTACTCGATGGGGTGCATTTTGGTAAACTAAAGGTGGATGCTGAAATACTGTCGGAGAGTTCAAGGGGAGTTCCATATGGATTTTCTTGTTCTCGAATGATTTGTTCTGTATCGTTGGAGCTAAAGAACAGGTTTCTGAAAGCCATACATTATCTGTTTTATAGTGAATATGTGTTGAAAACGATCAAGGAACACAGCGTACACCATCTTTCAATTTGGGCAAGAACTGAACGAACTTTCAATTCAGGTTATGAATGTTTCAATGATGTTGTGAAACTCGAATTGTGAAATTTTCAGCATTATTTCTCCGGAATGTCTCGGAACTTGTTCAAACACTTCACATTAAACAAAGGTCTAGCCACGAATTTCCGACTCTTTTCGGAGTCAACAATGGTCTATGGGCGCCTTCTATTCATGAGATATTCTCGAGAAAAGTCGACAAGCTTTACATTGAGAATACGAATTGTCCAGGTTTTCTCGACGTTAAAACTTTCTGTGAGGTGAGCCTTTCCTATTCTTTCAATCTTACCATTACTGGAATGCTCACAAGTTTTACCAGCTCTGAATCAGCGAATGAGAGTTCGTTAAATCTGCATAGTGGTTCAATTGTCCATTATTATCAATCAGCAACTTCTCCGTTCGGGCAAGAAATTGTGTTTCTCAGCATCAGTTTATGGAAATGCCATAATTGACTTTATGCAAGCGAATTATGATGTTGCTTGTGGCGGTTGTTGCTCCCTAAAATGCGTCTTAACAGAAATAAATTCCAGCCAAGCTTCACTGCGAATGCTGCTCATACAATCAGCTGGTTATCAAACACAATTCGAGAACGGATGAGCAGTTCTGAGATTCCATCCAATGCCAAATCAACTTCATTGAGCTTTTTTTATGAATAATGCTTTTTGTTCAATAAACTTGGTAGTTCCATGCTAAAATTCGTAATCGTGATGGTCATGTAAAAACACTTTAATAATAATTCAAACTTGTGAATAAAAAAGTCACGATGTGCGACGCTTACAATCAAGCGTTCTGTTCTGGTGCGATTTCGATTTTTTTTCAACACGCTTGATCAAATAGCTACTACTTCTTTAATCGCCATTTAAGGACCGATATGCATTATAGTCAAGATCCGATGGAGTCCGATGCAGTCAGCGCAATGGAAGGATTACCTCGCGAACTGTTCTGGGCGATCATTGAGTATGCACCGGAACGTGTCACAGACCTTAGATTGGTGAGCAAATCTTTTATTTTTTTAGTTCATCAAATTAACATATTGCAGACCTCTCGGACTCTTTATTCACGTGTTGACGAATATGTGCACAGTCCAATGAGTGCACCCATCGTAGATGACCTCAATTTCAATCTGAGCGTTCATTGGGTAAGCTCTATCTTCATTTTGCATTTCTTCTCATATAATCATTTTATATTTGAGCGAAAAGACGACCGAGAAGTACTCCCTGTTTGGTTGCGAATCCCGAAGCTTAAGGAGAAACTGTTCCAGCGTCGCATCAAATTATTCCCACAGAACTTTAAAATAACTCGAGTACCAAGTGACGATTGGACAGTGCGTTTCAATGAATTCTTTCAAATTTCAATTTTCTCTTTCAGGACTATCACGTTCTAGTGGACACCCATAATACAGCTGCTTTAGAGCGCTTCCAAAAATTCATTGGTAACCGAGTTGCGAAAACGTCGATCAGTTATTATGAAAATGAAGAAATGAAGAGGGCATCGTTCAAATTACTCGGAGGAATAAAGTTCAAATCGCTAAGAATTGAAGGTGGACGATTGTCAGAGACGGCTTGGTGAATTTGAAAACTGTTTAAACAATGTTTGAAATTGAAATTACAGCAACTATTTTCTAACAATAATCAAAGAACACAATGTGCACACGCTTTCAATTTGCGCCAAATTTGATGCGTATTGCGATCCAGGTTAGGAACGATTTTTTGAACAGAATGAAAATCAGAACAAAATCGGCCCTTTTCAGAGAAGTTTCTTCTGAGCGTAGCTGAGCTCGTCCGGACACTTCACATTCAGCAACTGACAACCTTCGAATTCACCACAACTTTCGGAATTCGTCAAGATATATGGGTGCCGCGAATTCGAGACATATTCTCGAGAAAAGTGGACAAACTCTTCATCGAGAATGCAAATCCCGGTTGTTTCTTCGTGTCAAACGACGCAGCAAAGGCGTTTTGCGAGGTTGGTTTCACATTTGGACGCTCCTGTACTTTCCCGGACTACCTCAAATAACCTTATAACTTCCTCCATCCACGATCACCAACCCTGCGGAAAACCAATTTATCCAGAGAATCCTAGAATTGTTTCATTTTTGCCCTATTGTCCGGGAAAGTGCAGGATCGTCCGCATTTGAAGTGTTCAAAGAAAATAATTTCCAGCAACTGATGCATTCTTGCAAGCAATTTTGGTTTGCAGTCTCCGTACAACGCATGATTAGCCTCGATTATGAGCATGATGATTACATTATTCAAGGTAGGATTTCATTATTTTTTATTGATAGTTCTTAATTTATTTTCAGTTGAACCCGAAATTCGCGACAGCAGACAAAATAATGTTCTTGTTGTCAAGCATTCATCGAGATTGCTGGAGCGTTTTCCGAAAGTGTACTGATCATTCAATGAAATTTCGTGCGAGATTGTATCATGAATTACGCACGTGTATAAATTTCGTCGAACAAACGTCCTTGCTCATTACGTACAGACACTTTTCACACTTCTCATAGCAAAATATTCGTTACTTTTTCCAAAATCAGAACAAGAAAGCTATTCTCATGACTGCGCATGATTTTCGCGCGTTTTATTCATTGTTTGACGAATTCTCAAAACAACAGATCTCTGCCAGAGGGTTAACTCTTCTTCTATTGTGACCTTTATGATTCCCGCGCTTTTCCATTTTCCTCCGCGTCCTCAGATCGGGCGTCACCGACTCCAATAGGATAAATGGCGTTCATTTTGTCCTTCGAACACTTCACTCTTTTCGTTCTTTTCTTGTCGGATACTCTTCTCTCTTTACTCCTTTCGGTCTTCATCCATATTTATGTGCTTTTATCCATCCATTTGCAGATCTCTACACGGTCTCGCTTGTCTTGCTCAAGAAGACCTAATGGGCAACATCGAACAAACTCTTGTTGTTCTACTACTGCAAATTTCCCGTTGTATTCGCTGGATCAGGAAGAGTTGGCGCGTCTCTTTCCCAACTGCAAAGCAGTCGCAGAACCTTCGGCGAGGCGTCTGATTCGATTCTGCGCCTTCCTGCCTCAGGACCATCCCGATTGCACCATGGACACTGTGTTGGCCTTCATAGATGATCAGGAGGAAAAGCTGGCTCACTTGGCCGATTCGGAGAGGAAGGCTCTTGCGGATTACATGAATCGTATGGTTCTAGACTTGTGGGATGCAGACATCGTAGAAGGCAATCTATCTGATTGACGAGCTCAGCGTGTGATTGAGGTAACTTTTTGCTTGAATATTCATGGAAGGGGGCCGATTTATGTACTTTGGGTATCATAATGCTTGCAGGTTTTTGAAAGACATGACCATGCTAGGATCGAAATCGGATCATTTCAGGAAGGAAAGGGATTGAAATATGTCATGAAGACTGGTGCGCCCATGTGGAAATTGAGAAGCAGTTTTGCCAATTGGATGGAAGTTAATGCCGACGATCTCACAATGGAATACAAGGGAGAGCCGATCGAAGACGATGACACTCCCATGAGCATCGGAATGGGACATGACGTCACTATTTAAAGTTATGAAACTCACTGAGCATGTTCTTCAGTAAACGTTTTTAATCAATTGTAGATTTTGTCATTGTCTCGTAATGTATTCTGTAAAAACGATGAATAAAAGTGTCGATTTCGTGAAGTTTGGAATAGTAGCTTTACATGAGTTTCAAGGAGCACGCAGAAATAATGTACCGGGCTAACGTAAATAAGAAGCATTCAGCATTCAGAACAGTCAAGTTAATTTATTAGGCTTGTCTTTGATCCTCACATACAGATAGTTTACACTCCTCTCATTCACCCAACTATTCCGTACTTCTTCGTAGCTGGTGTCATTTATAAGTGGAGTTGGAGAAAAGAGCCGAGGGCTCACAGCGAGAGATAGAGAAGTGATCACTATCGGCTCTAGCCGATACAATTTCGCAGCAGATCCTGGCCACAGGGTAGACATTTTTTCTATTTCGAATTTTTCAATTCACGCACTTCTCCATGCTCCTTCGCGCCCTCAGATCGGGCGTCACCGACTCCAGTAGGACGAATGGTGTCCAATTCGTCCTTCAACACTTCATTCTTAGTATTTTTTCTTGTCTGTAGCTGTCTCCCAGCTCCTCTCTGTCTTCATCCGACATTCGCTGTTAATTTTCATAAACAATCATTTGCAGACCTCTACACGGTCTCGCCTGTCTTGCGCAACGTGGGCAATGTGTCAGCACCCATGAACCATCCGAAGATTGTTCAACTTTAACGCTACTTACAACCAATTCCCCGACGCAAACTCAGTCAAGCGCGATTCGATTGAGTGAGGTACTTGAGGCTTTCCTCACGAATCGTCTTCCAAATTTAGCACGCGCTTCCGCGAAGAGTTTGTGTCAAACTGCAATTTTTTTTCAGAATGAGACTGGCATTCGTCTTCTCGTTATTTGGAATTTGCACTGCCTTACAACCACATGAGATGACCGGTACGTAGAAATCATAATTCAATCGCTTGATTCAAAAGTGCGAAAAACAACCATTGTTCAGACTGTGAGAAATGCATTGAGAAATTGCCGCAGGAGTAGGAAACATCGAGCATACCACCAAACCATTTGGGAAAGTTGATCGTTCAAGGGACTAAGCGGAAAGGCCATAAGGTAAGCCTCACTAAGTTTTTTTTTCTTTCACAGACTCAATACAAATAAACTTATTCAAAAAAAAATTCATTTTGTTTTCGATTGCAGGGACGACAACTTCTTCAAAGGACTCAAGTTTATGGTCGCGCAAATTCTTCATCCAGCGGCTTCTTTCGTAGAGAATCCGTTGAAGCCGATCAAGAACGTAGCAAAGAATTTCAAACTCTGCGTGGACACAGTATCAAACCCTTTGTACAGTGAACTCTCCAAGCGATGATAGGGGATTGGATCAGGACAATCTCAAGTTGGGCGGTCCAGGCAGACAACGCTGGAGCTTATCATTCCAAAGAAAACTCGATCAAGATTCGACGCCATATTGTAGTCATATTCATGATAAATTTTTTCGTTTACGATTTCTTGTTCTTACACTTGATGGTGAACAACAAATAGCAATTGTGAAATGTTGTTGACGATGGATCCTGGCCACGGGGTAGAGTCGGTATCTCACAAACGCTACAAAACAAGCGTAGTCTTCGCACTTCAATCTCCGCCCCTTCTCAGATCTGGCGTCGATTTGAGGGGTATAAGAAGGGAAATATGACGCTTCATCCTCACTTTTTTATTCATTTTTGCTCGCTTGCTGCTCTTCCTTCTTTTCGCGCTGATTTATTTTTGTGCTATTTTAAGTTGTTTTAATTTCCAAAATAAGCTTTTATTTCATTGCAGACCTCTACACGGTCTCGCATGTCCTTCTCAAGGAAGACAATGAATGGTTCATCAACAATGGGCAAACTGAAAATTCTTCGGCAGTAGCTACAGCAATTTCCCCTACTAGAATCAAACCAGACAAGTCTTGATTACGTAAGTTGTCTATATCGAGAATGGGTGAAGTTTATGTATAAACGATGAATTTCCATGTATTCCTTCAGCTCACTTTTTTGAGAAGTCCCGAATGTTGTGAATGATGAAGCTCTAAGGGATCACATAATAATAGTAATAAATAATACTTCCAGAGTGAAATGCAAGGCGACGATCCCTTCTTCGCGTGGCAATCGTAAGCTCATCCCGGATACTACCCCTACCGGCGCAGTATCGAAATCGGAGAATCAGACAAATGAACGCTGGGACAACGTCGAGGACAATAGGCAAACCCGCGTAATTCCACATTGAAGATTGGAAGAACATCACCAACAAATTATTGTAGAAATGATTTTCGAGTCCATCTGTAATAAAGTTTTTCAATGCCAGCTTGTTTCACTCAGAGCAGAACTGTTTCACGAGGTGATGTCACGAACACAACTAATAGCACAATGTCTTTCGGCTCTCACTCATCTGCTCTTCTCCGATCTGTTCCATCGTACTTCAACATCTTTTCTTTCATCAAAACGTGACGTGTCATGATAATCATCCCCCTAGAAACTGCTGTATTTCTCGCGCTCAGACCTTCAGGGACTGCAAACTTTCTGGTAACAGAAAGGCATGCCAAAAGGTAAACCGCATCTTTCTCTCGATCATGCTGAAAGGCAACCGCAGGAGAGACTCCTACAAGTACGATATTTGTACGAGCACTATTAGGCTTGAATCTCACCTGATTTCCTGCTGCCACGAAAAAATGTAAACTGTCGATTGGATTTATATCAGATCCCCACCACAGGGTAGAGTTGGCATCAGATTTCTCAATTTCGATATTTGAACAAGCTTGATGGAGTGTACTTCTCACACTTCAATCTCCGCCCCCTCTCAGCTCTGGCGTCGATTTAGGGGTATAAAAGGGGGCCTATTACCCTTCATCCATACTTCCCCTATTCAAGTTCGCTCGTTACTCTTCTTTGTTTGCGCGCTGATGTATTTTCGTGTTTTTTTTTCATTTTTTTTAGTTTGCAAAATTAAGTGGCTTTTATTGCAGACCTCTACACGGTCTCGCTTGTCTTCCTCAAAGAATGTGTTATGGCACTATTACTTCTACGATGGCGTAAGAAACAACACGAATGTCGAAGAGCGCAAAGTCGCCCTGGCATCTCCCGGATCTCCCGGTAAGAGTGGGAGGGGCAGACCGGCCAATGTGAGGGGGATTTCCGCCAACGGTCTAGATTAATCTAGCCTGCTTTTACACCGTTGCAGAAAGTTTCGTCGTTCGCAAGCGACCGCTCGAGTTCCTGTACAGTCAAGAGAATAACGATCCCTGTGAGGAGGAAGTGGAGAATCGGTAAAGATCCTTTTCTCAACAGTTCTTCATCCTATTCTGATGTTAGAGTGTAAAGCCAGTCTTTTCACGAAACAATCAACGCCTCTCTGCTTCATCAAATATGGTTTCAGGCCCGAAACGAAAAAGACGAGGTAGGATGATTCGTACGAGCCCTAGGGACAGTGTTAGCAGGCAGCCAACACCACAGCAAAGGATACTCGTCGGGTATGGATCCCTCTGATCTCTTCTCAATCTGTATCTCTACATTATCAATCTGCTTCTCACGTTACTCTCGGTCAATCTGGGGCGCTTCATGCTTTCTCTTTCTGGCAATGTTTAGATGGAATTCTTGTCCAGTATATAAGCGCTTCCACATTTGCTCTACTTCGGTATTCTATGTGACTTTCGATCCGATTGTTCCACGAGCGCAAAACAATTATTACCAGAGTGCTCCCTAAGCTTATTTTCTTACTTCTCTTCTTCTCTTTTTTTTTCTCTTTTCTCATTACCTTCTAATATTCTTGCATTGCAGGCCCTCTAGTGGCAGAAGCTGGACCGAAGGAAGGACGAGAAGGTAACACCCGAGTCCCTCAAGTAACTCCAAAAGTGACTTTTGGCGATTACTACGACACCTTCTCCGAGAGTGCCATGGAGGAGCTCAAGAGGGTCAGTTTTGGGGGGGGGGGGTGGGTATCTCGGCAACAGACGTTTTTAGTAACCAATTATTGATTTTGCATTTTTTTTTTTAACATGTTGCCGAAATGTCGTCGAGTGATCAAAGATCAAAGTTTAAGTTGGGAGTGGTTGAGGTGGTTCGTGGGAATCGAATGTCATCAACAGGACCTTCATTAAATGATTTTTGGACAGATGGCCAGTTGCCGATGTGTCGTTGGCATATCAAAAATAGGATAGTCATGTGATGAAAACCCACTCTAGTTTTAAGAGAAAACGAAACGAAACGCAGCTATATCTGCTAGTCTTATAAGTGTTTGACCATCTCAACTTTAGATTTCAGCTCTGGGCCGTCTCCCAACTCACTCGGACTACTCACCCGAATCACCGGACTGAGTAAACACCAGAGCTCGACAACTGCCTAGAAAGTATTTAGAGAACTGAACGACGAGATTATTAATGCATACGTATATGTAAATTGTGTGAACTTTGTAATTCGCTACTATATTACCAATAAACAAATCATCTTACGTAAACGTCTGGAGTTTATATCAAATCCCTGATACAGAGGAAATCTCACAGACATGGTATTTGAGCAAGTTTTCACGATTCCTTCTGCAGAGTTTGATAATGTCAGATCCCGACCACAGGGAAGACCCAAGATTAAGCCCACCAAATTTGAAATTTGAACAAGCTTAGACTAGCGTGGTTCACACTTCAAGCTCCGCCCCTTTCTGATCTGGCGTCCGTTTTTGAGGGTATAGAAGAGTCATTCCTGGCTCCAACGTCATTTTCTCTTGCTCCCCTTTTATTGTTCGCTCTCTAGTCTTCTTCGTGTGTTTTGAGCTTGTTCTGTAAAAATCCCGAGCTTAATCAAAATTTATTCCAGATTTCTACACAGTCTCACTTGCCTCACTCAAAGGGACATCTATGGCATCTTTTCCGTCTCTATGTATGAGAGAGAACAACTTAAACGGAACGATGAGAACTACAAGTTTCCCAATTACGCACAAGCACAAGAGTTATACCTAGCCGCTGAAATCGTTGGATTCCGTTCAAATCCTGACGTTGACAAGGAGACCTACTCAGCGTGGGTACGGTCTGACCAAGGTTCACGATGGATGGAACGAGTAAAATTATTTAGTGGAGGTCGCTAGGTACCGTCACTCATTTCTTCGTTGAATCGTGACTCGCTATCGTTAACGCAGCGATTAATGAGCATGCAACTATCTAATTATTGTAGAAATGCCTTTCGAGTCGATGTGCAATAAAGATATTCAATGCCAGCTTGTTTCACACGGACCAGAACTGTGATAGTGATGTAACACATTTCCGTATCAGATCCCTGCCACAAGGTAGACTCGACATCCGATCTCCTGATTTTGAAATTTGAATGCGCTTCGTCGTGCATGATTCTCACTTCAATCTCCGCCCCTTCTCAGATCTGGCGTCGATTTGTGGGTATAAAAGGTTCAATTCTGGCGCCAACTCACTGAGAACGTTTCTCCATTTGCTTGTTCTTGTTTTCGCGTGGCTTTTTTCTTTTCTTGGACAGGTTCTATTCGTTTATCATTGCAGACCTCTACACAGTCTCGCTTGCGCTAATGAAAGGAGCTGCAACGCTGTAAAACCAAGTTGTAATTACTTAGAGCCCACGGCCACTTCTCAAGTGAGTGCTTCTTCGCTTGTTCATCACATCTCGTTCAAGATTACACAAATGATCTTCGCTTATGAGGATAGATTGAAACAACGAAATGTGGCATGAAAATTAAGATTTGCAAGGTCCTGCAGAGGTTTGCTTCTCTTCGAATGATGATTCGACTGTTCGAGACCTCAAGAACACGTCAAAATCGATATCAGAAAGAATTGTGAGACTGGTGAGTATGGGCACACACTTTTGGACTTTTCACACTTAAAAAATCAATATTTGCATCATTCTGTATTTGATTGCAGAGACGACACCTTCTTCCAAGGACAGAGACTAACTATTGTGCAAGAACTACTCCTCACAGCTTCGTTCGCAGAGAATCCGTTAAAGTCAATCAACAAAGTCGGAAACGATAGAGAACAACACACAATCACCGGCCAATCACATCAGCAGAGATCTCACAAAGCGACGGAAGAGAAGGAAGTCAGAATAACCTCACAATCCGTGGAAATACATCCATAACAATTGGTTACGTCTCAGTTGTACATAGAAGACAGGATAGCGATTCTGCTCAAAAAAAAGAGGAAATATTTGCCGAATTGTGGATATTTTTTTCGATAAAGTGACAGTTTGTTCACTCGGATTCGAAAGTTGCCTGTAATGAGAATGCAAGAACGGCGAGAGAAATAACAGAGGAGTGCAAATGGCAGTGAGAGAGGAAAGGCGAAGAGACAATCTTGCGTTGAGAGAATACGTAGAGCAGAGAGTGTGGACAAAAAAGCACGCGCGGGATAGAATGAAGGATGAGTAGAGGACCAGAGAAAGAGAGGAGCCTCCAAGCGTATGGATGGAATGGTCGAGGAACAGTGGGAAATGAGGAGGTCAGAGAAAGGCAGGAATGAGATAGTGAAGGAGAGAGGGAGAGCAGAGACGGCGAGAGCGCAAGAGACCAATGTGTTGTGTTGGAACGAGCGGAGAGAAGAGGCGATAGGGGTAGAGAGGGAGAGAGACGCTACCCCTCTCCTTTCCTTCCTTCTCACTCTGCCCCTCTCACTCTTCCCCAGCATGCCTAGTCTCACTATTGAGTTTTCGTTTTCACGTTCGTTGTTTTCTCGTTTCCGTGTGCTTCCGCATCAGTTATATTATCCCTTTATTGATGTGGAGAGCTCTATTATGGGCGCGAAATGAGCAGTTGGAAGAGAGAAAGACGCCCATATCCATTGCTGCTCGCAGCCTCGTTCCTCTGTGTGGATTTGAGGGTATTAGGTGCAAAGTGAATCGCGATTTTCGCTCGTTCTTGAGCTCTCTTTAGACCTTTGTGCTTGTATTCACACTGAAAACCGAACACTTGTGATCGCGCGATATTTTCGTTTTTTTTCACAATTAACTCCTCGTTTCAACTTGAAATATTCGTGAGTATGGGAAAATATTATTGAGAGTTCATCGATAAGGATTTGTGCTAACTATAGGTTCGATTTCGTCTCACATTTCGCATGTTTATCAGAATTAACGTTGAAATGCATGCAATTGAGTGATATTTCAGATGGAATCTCAGCCAACTCCTCAGAAAGTCAGAAGAACGACGAGAAGTGCTGCTAGAGCAGCGGCAGAAGCAAACAAGGTCAGGAATAGAGAGGAGTGAGGAAGAGGAGAGAGCGATTGTTGGAGTGGTGAACACATCTGATCATCATGCCATTCGCGACTTTGCAAGAACCAGAAAATGATCATGATTCATAGGCACTCAAACATCCCCATATCACTTGATTTCTCCTTTTTCAGGTGTCCTTGAGCAAGGATCTAACTTCCGACTGCATCCGAGACGTCCTCTCTAAACTCAATCTGTAGGTTACTTTAGTTTTCAGAATGGTCCTTTCACTTATGATCGTTATACAAGGAAAACTCGGATAAATGTTTTAACAAATTGTTTCGACGTCTTTTCATCTAACTTGTTATTTAAAAATAATAAGTTAGATGAAACGACGTCGAATAGCATGGAATGATAGTAATGCAGGGGCACTCAGAGGTCATTATCACATTGCGAAAGTTTGATTCGCAGGAAGGACCTTGGCGAAACGGCGGTACTGGATCAGCACATTGGCGCTCTCGCGAAGGAAGCAAGGCCAAGAGCCGCGAGAGTCCCGGCAGAGCTGCTGGAGTTCATCGAAGTGATGGTAAGTGTGAGATTAGATTGTGTGAAAAATACTCCTGAAACTGATCGGGCATTTGAAAAAGCATAACTAAGACGAAATCACAGTTCCTACATCTATTTGTGGTATGGTTGGGCGAAACTGTGCCAGGTTTTGGGCGAAAAAATCGCGGTCTCTCTCTTTTTCATGCTCCCTCGCTATGTCTGATCGGCGAGAGAGCATGGAAAAGTGAAAGGCCGCAAAATGTTCGTCCAAACCTCTCGTATGTTCAGCAATATGCACCTTCCGGAAGGGAAGAACGGAACTTCAAAGTGAGCATCACCTGTGGAAACGAGAGGATTGAGCGCGTCTTCGCCTGTCACAAGTACAACTCGCATGGAAATTGCGACCTGTGTCGGGTATGATTTTCACCAATGGCACTGAATACGGTAGCTTCACTTGGAATTGTTTGGTGTTTCCACACTGCCTCGATTCTTAGCACAGGATACCCCCTTCTACCAGCCGATGTCGGCAAACACATCCAAATCAATAGGATAACCCATTCGACGCATCTAGAGTTTGGAACTAGAGTTTGAAATGTTACCCAGGACATCGGTACCCGCGAAAAGAGCGAAAGACCCGGGAAAACGCAAATTCACACAACATTTTCATTAAAAAAAATAATTATCCGTCCCGTCTCACAAACTCAACCCTCAACCATTCCATTAAGGAAGTCATCAGTCGAGCAGCATCATCATACGAGAAAATCGTCCCAGTCAGAGAGGCACGGGCCATGCACAAGGCGTTCATGTTCGCCGAACAGGCTCTCGCTCGTTTCGTATTCCACAAAGTCCGCCTATCCGTAAGGAATTTTGGTTTTGTTAATCGACATTCGTTCGCTTCACTCGCAACTAGGTCGTTCCACTGACAGAAAATATCGCAAAATAGGGTTGACCGTTCGGAAATCGGAAAGGCCGAAATTGACTCATCAAATTCACTCTCTTTCCGGAAAAAGACTCATTCAACTCTTTTCCGAAATTATTCCGAAATTCCTCCTTTGTTCGATACTCTTTCACGGCTCTCGCACAGCTCAAAGTGAGAATGAATGAAATTCGGAAGAATTTCGGAAAGATCATTTTTTACTCTCTTTCCGGAAAAGAGAGATAATTGAATCAACAATTTCGGATTTTCGATTTCCGTTTCGTTTCGTCAACCCTATTGCAAAATATACGCGCAGTGGTGTGATAATGCGAAGTCTACTGAGGTCGCACTTCGATCGATAAGAAATGTCGGGCTGGAGGTGCAATTGTAACAAATAATAATTTGTTGCAGCTCGAGTACGATGAAATGCAGAAGCTCTTAGAAAAACACCTGCAACTTAACGGTCCGGAGGTTCTCAAGATCTTTAACTGCGGCAGTGACATAGAGCCGTAAGTCCTGCGTATTTTCATGTTTCTTCTACGGTTTCTATCGTATATAGTTCAACGATAAATGCTTAGCTTTCTCTGTGCCGCTCATATTCAAAGAGAATATTCAAAGAATTGCAGATTTTGCGAGTGGATACTTGCCTGTAAGCCGAAGAAGATTTACGTCAACAACGGCTATGCCGAATTCCTGGATCTTCGATTCTTGGACAAATATTCTACAGTCGTCCAGAATCCATCGCTCTCGCTGTGGGGACACACCCAGGTATACTGACTCTTTTTGTGCGCCACGATCCCGCTCTTTTAAGGCACCATTTAAATCCGAAGATGCCGAGATCTATGCCCGCTTTGCCAACATCCAAGCACGGGAACTCCTCATCGATACCAATGCCTTACTGGCGCTCGTGATGGTGGGTTGAATGCGTTTAAAAGCGAATTCTGCGTAGAACGCGAAACGGGTGGCACAATGTGTCAAAATGGTCGGATTGAGCACAGATTTGAAAAGGGTGGCCCCTACTGGCCGTACATGAATTTTACAACTGCATGATAATAATGCAAAGTTCATGCGAAAAATGTATCTTACCCCTTCATGCAACCCCCACCCGATTGAGCATCAAAAGTTATTTATAAATCCAACATTTAGTCTATTTTGGGCAAAAGGGAGTCGAGAAAGCCGTCAATTTGTGCCTTGTTTTGTGGTTTTAGATTTTTAAAGTGATGAAGATCTCAAAAGACCCAGCTCTTTTCATGTAAATACGATCGAGTTTTAGATTCTCCATAGAACAGTTTTTTTTCAATATTTAAATAGGTCGGGAAAGTTTTACTTACACAATTCAACACAGCCCTCGTTCTTGTTCACATTGATATGTATACATCAGAAACTTTTGTTTTGCAGGCTCGAGTAGACACGAATCTCGAAGGTACTTGGAGCATGAGAACTGCTCTTCCAATCGATCTCAATGCAATCATGGCAGCTCTCAAGCCGCATATGCAGGTTATTCTGTTCATATCGAACTAGCTTGTATGAAAAAAATATTGATTGATTTAACTATCTTTAACACAACGATCAGTGATAAGGCTGGACTTCAAAGTGGCACATCAGTGGTTCAGGGTCGGGTACTAAATCCGGGAGACGAAGAGTTCGAAGAGTAAGAGGATCGCGAGCATGCCCACCGATTCGCGATTCGAGGGATGGATGACAAATCGATTGTGTGGATCGATACCGATTATGCTCTTGGACCAGCTATCCAGGTTCTAGTCAACCAACATCGAGGCGGATTCGATGTCAAATTCCATTTTTGCATTTGAGAATTTGAGTTCACAATTATCACATTGCTTGCCTCTCGTAGATTGGAAGAGAGTCCATTTGACCTCATTTGATTATCAATTCACTGTATGCATCTATGCATACATACCCCAGTGCATTTTCGAATCGTTTACAGGTTCATTGCATTTAATATTCTCATGCACTGTTCGTTTACTTCGTTCTTACATCCAAACTAAGTATTCTCTATCGCAGATTCTCTATATTCTCGTTAGTTATGAATACTTGTTCTTTCTCGAGCAATTTGAAAGTAGGCAAGTGCATTTTCGAATCGTTTACAGGTTTATTGCAACACATTTGATATTCTCATGCACACTTCATATTGACTATCTGTATCGTTTGCATACTGATAAAGCAATCAAATGATCATTGCGATCTGTAGAATTTACACAAATGATTGTTCAAACAGACAAACTCTCCAAATTTTAACCTGTTAAATTGCATTAGCTCACTGGAACGGGTGTTCTGATTTGTCGGGTAAACTCACATTCTCTCGCCTTTCTTTCCTGTGAGAGAGCGTGCCAATAAAGAGACGACGACCCGTTTTTTTTCATTCTATTATCAATCAAACCCGATCTATCGGCCCAGCCTTTGAATAAGCTCAAACACATGCGAAAGTGGAAACCGAAGCATGTATAGATAGCAGATCTCAACCAGAAGGAAAATTCTGGTATCGATCTTGTAGTTTGAGTATGCTTGGTGAAATGTGATTCTCACTTCAGTCCCCGCCCCTTCATGATGGGTACAAAAGGGACATTTCCTATCATTTTGCAAGCACTCCTCCCAGTTCACCACCTATTCGTTTGTTTCTTTTCTGTATGCTATTTTCTTTGATTTTGTCAATAATAACTGATATTTATTCGCAGACTTTTACACAGTCTCGCTTGCTTCAATCAAAGAAGCTATTCTGCTTTGAACTCAACGTTTGACTGTTGCGAAGGTAAGGCTAAGTGATTGATTTATGTTATACTTCATTTGCTGTTCCAGTCCAGTTATCGGTTAGTAGGCCATAATGCTAGGCAGGCTCGTCTCCTGAGGATTCCGTGAACTGGGGTCCAAAACGATCATTCATTCAGATCATTCTCTCCAAATGAGCAACAACCTCGAGGAAGTCGTGAATGAAGACCTCGTGGATGTGTGTGGATGAAGAAGGAGGTCGAGTCCATCCGTGCTGAGATGTGAGCTACAACTCCTTGTTTTTTTCTAGAGATGTGTTCATGTATTAATAATGATAAAAAATACTTTCAGAATGAAATGCAAGGCGACGATACCTTCTTCGCGTGGCAATCGTCGCAGAGAGCGATTGGAGCTCAATACGAGCAGTTTGCAAGACAAGAAAACGTCGAGGGCCGTTTCATCATGCGACATGTCGTCCCTGTTGAAGATGATAGAATGACAGGTGAGTTGGAGAGGACAATATAGCATTTGCAAAAAAAGAGCATTAGCAGTGTATGGATTACTAGAGATTTTCACCATCTAAAATTACGTGAACATCGTCAGGGACCTCATGAAAACTCGCTTGTCTCAACGACTGGGTGCGAGGCAAAGTGGATCCGGAATGCAATGGATTTATCAGAGCGAATTTGTTTATGAAGGTGAAAAAATGGAATTCTGATAAAATAGAGTGCAATTTGTTAAAATAGCTGTTGCAGATCAAGCTCAACAATGCGCGTGCAATGAAAGCGGAAACTGACCGAAGTGCAGAGGTCGATCTATTTTTCGATGTTGGATGCGCAATGTTCCCCTATTGTAGAAAATGGTTGTTATTCCGAGGATAATATCAAATAAATAATTCTGAATATCCTTGCAATGTGATAGTTTTTTTCGAGTCTCATTGTGCTGAATAAAATACTTGAATCTTTCACATCTTAGCTTCGCAGGGGCGAGTGCGACTAACGGATTCTCCACCTCATCCATTAACGATAGTAACTTTTTTAAGCTGAGATTCATTTTGCTATGTTTGCGAGATTCGTTTTTCTTCTACCTTTGTTTTCAATATTGATGTGTACACATCATGTAACATATGAAGAAATGAGAAATATCTCTGCTTCGTTCTCAATTTTAAGATTACGAACAAGCTTGATTGACAAGGATTATTTTAGGGTGGGCAAGAAAATTCCACCATGATGCAGAGTTTCTTATTAATGATGCAACCACGGAGTTCTGTCAGTCATCACTTGCGGATCCTAACCACGGGGTAGACTTTGTTTTCGAACTCGCGATCTATTTTTGAATATGCTTGATGAAATGCGTGATTCTCTTCTCAATCTCCGCCCTCTTCTCAGATCTGGCGTCGATTTGAGGGGTATAACACGCCTGTCAGGAGAGAGTCGAGCTACGGATGGGAATGGAGCGAAAATGGTGGAATGAGTTAGGACCGGTTTTGGGCACCTCTAGGCATGCCCTAGCAGCCCCCGAAGTCCCATTGTGCTGGGATCATCCTGGAGCTCCATGCACCGAGTGGTTCCCATGGACCCCCAACTTTGAACGCGTTTTTCTCGCTTCTGGTGCATTTTGAGTGAAAATTGCTCTAAGCATAACGCATGCTCATTTTTCGTGCTCTATCGATCTATTCAAACTAGAAGTCAAAAAAATGTTTCTGTACAGCGCTACACTTCAGGATGAATAACTCAAAAACGTGTTGAAAGGTGCAACTGCTTTTTCAGTATGTTGTGCGCCTCGTCGAGCTCTTTCGAATGGACTTTTAAAGTCGAAAAAAGCATTCTGCGTGTGCGAGTTTTGCCACTTTTAGTTTTCGACTTGATTTGAAGTCATTTTATTTCACCCCGCACCGCTCATTCTGATTGAAACATATGAGAATTGTGTGTCATTCCACTAGCGCGCTCAAAAATGAGCGGTGCGGGGTGAAATAAAATGACTTCAAATCAAGTCGAAAACTAAAAGTGGCAAAACTCGCACACGCAGAATGCTTTTTTCGACTTTAAAAGTCCATTCGAAAGAGCTCGTCGAGGCGCACAACATACTGAAAAAGAAGCTGCACCTTTCAACACGTTTTTGAGTTATTCATCCTGAAGCGTAGCGCTGTACAGAAACATTTTTTTGACTTCTAGTTTGAATAGATCGATAGAGCACGAAAAATGAGCATGCGTTATGCTTAGAGCAATTTTCACTCAAAATGCACCAGAAGCGAGAAAAACGCGTTCAAAGTTGGGGGTCCATGGGAACCACCCGGTGCATGGAGCTCCAGGATGATCCCAGCACAATGGGACTTCGGGGGCTGCTAGGGCATGCCTAGAGGTGCCCAAAACCAGTCCTAACTCATTCCACCATTTTCGCTCCATTCCCATAATTCAGAAATCTAGCTCGAGTTTCTCCTGACAGGCGTGATAAGAAGGGAATTATGACGCTCCATCCTCACTTTTCAATTCTATCTAGTTCGCTCGCTCGCTGCTCTTTCTTCTTTTAGCATTGATTGCTTTTTTGTGTGATTTCAGCCATTTTTTAGTATTTCTAATGTACATATCTGTAATTATATTGCAGGCCTCTACACAGTCTCGCTTGTCCTTCTCAAGGAAGACAATGAATCGTTCATCAACTGTGATCAACAGAAAGATTCTTCGCCAATACTTACGCCAACTTCCCCGACTAGAATCAAACCAGACAAGTTTCGATTGCGAGAGTCGTTCCAATTCGCAAATATAGGTGAAATTTATGAATGTTGAAACTTTTTTCAAAAAGCTCAATTCATTCTGCCTACTCACTACGAGAGGTGGCGAATGTTGAGAATGAATGATGTATGTATCTCTCAGCCCGAATCGTCATTCTTTCAGATCAGGAAAGCCATCGACAAGGAGTAAACCTCAAGTATTCGCCCACGTATCTTTTCGCCTGGACCGGGAATGAGAAGGAGGAAGTCAACTTACCGGAGGAGTGACTGGTAGACGGAGGCGTCGATCTCTCGGAGACAAGCAGCAAAGTTCGAACGATTCGGAGAGGAACTCGTGTAGAATATGAACGCGAGCTCAAGCACGTGAGTGAAGTGAGCGGAACTAAAAATTAAAATTAAAACCCAAAATTAAAATTTCCATCTCTTTCTAGTTCTTTTGATCATTTCAAAATTTCCATTTCAGCTCTGTGCCGTCTTCCAACCCGCGTAGTTTCTACGCTCAGTCATATCTTACTACCAAGAGGGCTCGAATCCCGACCAAGATGAAAGTATTTAGGCAATTCTCTGATGTTCAATAGCTAAATTGTATTCACTTCGCAATTCGTTGTTTTCTTTTTCGAGGGTTGATGAGAACATTATCACAAATAAAGATATTTAAACACGGAAGTGATCGTGTTCATCTCACTGAAATTATAGTTTTTCACGAGCAAAATAAAACTAGCGTAATGATCAGCGCCAACTGGCCAGTGGATTAATATCAGATCCCAACCACGGGGGAGACTCGGCATTAGTCCCTCCAAATTTGAAATAGGAGCAAGCTTGATTAAGCGTGGTTCTCACTTCAAGCTCCGCCCTTTTCTGATCAAGCGTCCATTTTTTTGAGGGTATGAAAGAGTCATTCCTGGCTCCAACGTCACTTTTGCTTGTTCCCCTCTTATTGATCGCTCGCTATTCTCAATCGTGTGTTTTCGCGTCGTTTGTTGTGCAAAATCACAAACTAACCCGAACTTTCTGGCAGACATCTACACAGTCTCGCTTGTCTAACTCAAAGAGACAACTATGTCATCTTTTCCGTCTCTGCGGATGAGAGAGAACAACTTACACGGAACGATGAGGACTACACGTTTCCCTATTACACCAGCGCACGCAGGCCGGCGCTCAAGAGCTATACCTGGCCGCTGAAAGCGTTGGAATCCTTTCAAACCCTGACGTTGATAAGGAGATAGACCGAGTCAGCGTGGATTCGGTCTCAACGCGAAGACAGGCCATCTCAAAGAACGTAAAACTTAATCCTTGGATCAAGTAAAGGATTCTTCGAGCACACACTCAGTTCTACGTTGAAGACTGGCTCGTCTTTGTCGTAGACTTCAGGAAAAGAACGCATACCAGTTATTGTGAAAATGGTATACGACTCGATGTGTGATAAAGTTATTCAATGCCAGCTAGTTTCGCTTGGGTTAGAACTCTGCCTTTGGGTAGCGATATGAATGCAAAAAAATAGCACAATATCTATCGGTTCTCATTCGTCGGTTGCATAAACTGAGCTGGCAGCCCTTCTCCAGTCCCGTCTTTCGAGATTTCACAGCATAGCCGAACTTGTCATGAAAGTTTCGCCTATAAAGCTGCATTTCTGGCGCCCAGACTTTTAGAACCCAAACTTTATGAGAAAAGAGAACAGGACTTGGATCGACAATACAGCTGGTGAAACAAAAGTGGTGGTTTGACATCTTGAATGGATCTTAGCTTTTTCAACCCTTCCTATTATGCTTTCACCAAGAATGTCCTTGTGAATAGAATTTTGACTCGATAATATTCTAACCTATTCTCCAACAGATAGGCATGCCAAAAAATAAACCAAATATTTTTTTCTCAATCCTTCTGAAGGGTAACCACAGGACAGAATCTTGCAAGTATGATATTTGAATTATTTGAGATTTACAAGATTTGCTTCTCACCTCAATCTCCGCCCCTTCTCAGCTCAGGCGTCGATTTAGGAGTATAAAAGGGCTGCTATTCCCCACAAATCTTACTCCTCTTGCTCTAGGCTCGTTCGTTTCTTTTCTTTCTGATTATTTTCGTGATACTGTCAGTCGTTTTAAATTTCCAAAATTACTTTTTCGTAGACTTCTACACGGTTTCGCTTGTCGTGCTTGATGGAGACACTGCTGCTCTCATACACTTGCACTCTTTCCGTGCAACAAAGGTGAGACTGCTTATCACGAACGGTATTGCCCCTTCACGTGCCGTCATATCTTGTGGTTTTACGTAATTTTAGCGAACAAATTTCAGAGTCTATCAAATCGAAGGTCGACGCTAAATACGACGGTGATTCCGACCTTCCTCTAGTCTTGACGAAAAAAGGTTCCTAAGATCAAACGAAACTCTTCCGAGCTCTTTCTCTATGTCGAGATTGTTGAGTTCAAGGTAAGAAGTGGAAATGGACAATTCACATCTTCGGTATACTTATTTCGAATCGTAAAAGTTACGATTAGACGTACTATTGGATTCCCGAAGTTAGAATAATACGTGTGCACAGGTCTTACGATTGCCGAGTGATTCATCGAGAAGTACTCCTCGCCGTACGATTGGTTCGCATACAAGCTTCACAATGAACCTCATCAACGCTCATTATCCTCAGCCTACCTTTGCAATGACTGCGGCTTGTTTGAGCTGATATTCTTAACTTTATTTGTATTGAAAAAATGGTTGCATGATAAAAGTCATTTTGCATACTGTAATGGATAACTGAGAACACATAGAAGTTAGAATAGTTCACATTTGCAACAAACTTCCCAACAGAAAAGGAAAAACCCATTAGTTGTCATGGTGAATCCATACCACAGGGAATTTGACCAAGCTTGGTTACGCTTCATTTCACACATTCCGCCCATTTCTCATTCGGCGTCACCGACTCCAGAGGATAAAAGGACCTATTCAGGCAGTTTTTGTTTTCTTTCCTTGTTCTCTCTCTTTCTCTCTCCCGCTCTCTTGCCCCTTCTGCATTTCCGTTTTATTCCATATTTTTCTTTGTTTAGCATTGTTTCAAATCTGGTATCGAAAATGATGCAAATAATTGACTTTAAAGCATGCCTAAATATTGGTACAAGAAGAAGCTAACCGGGGAGAAGAGGAAGAGGGGACGGCCTCAGAAGAAAAAGCTTCCCCCAGTAGCCGACGGCAAGAGAGGAAGGGGAAGGCCCAGGAAGGAGACTACAGTTGGTGCAGCTGCCCCCGACCACCCTTTCGCCTCTGCTGACAAGGTCGCCTCTCTCACGGAAGGAAAGAGAGGTAGGGGTCGGCCGAGGAAGGAGACAAAAGTCCCGATGGATGAAGCTGAGGAAGAGCTGTTCAACAGAGGGGTCAGTTTTCACGATTTGATCTCAATTGTATTTCTTTTAGGGTTGAGTTGCACGAAACTTGCAGATTTGGTAGATCTAATGGGCATGATTCAGGCCAGGTCTGTGCAAAAATATTACGGTCTCTCACTTTCACATGCTCTTTCGCTCAGTCTGACCGGCAAGAGAGCATTGCGAAATGAGAGACCGTAAAATTGTTGCACAGCCCAGATTCAGGCAGCCGCTGCGCCCGCTCCTCCCTCATCTCCTTCTGCCGCAGCCGCTATCGACGCTGATGCTCCCGCCCAAGTGCGCTCGTGAAGGAAGAACCAATTGATGAGGCAGAACTCTCGTGCACTGTGGACCTCATAGGATCCCTTCCTCTTCATCTTACCTTTGGTGTAAAAAGTGTTTGTGTGATAAAAGTTTCGCATATTGTGATGGATAACAGGAAATATATATTACAACTTGCGACTTCACTAGCTAGTTCAACATTTGCGGAAGGGTTCAAACTGGATGTTTCTTATCAAAAACTACATAGCCCATTCTTTTTGTCATAGTGAATCCATGGCACAGGCTAAACTCCTTGATAGATGAGCAATAGGTTGACAACTAGATCAAGCTTGATCATGCGTGGTTCTCACTTCAAGCTCCGCCTCTTCTAAGACGACGCCCATTGGGAGGGTATAAAAGGGAGCGTGCTCAGTCAGTTGCATGCCTTTCTTTGCTCTCTATCTCCCTCTGATAACCCTTCTGAATTCCCACTATTATCCTTTTTTTCATTTATCATTGTTTCAGATCTCTACACGACCTCACTTGTCGTACTAAAACAAGATGGTTCGGACACTAGGATGGCCCCTATTTTCCTCACAAGTCAGTAAGGTAAGCTATTACATGTGATTATTGTAATGAACGAATCTTTGAAACATTCCAGCTGATGAAATCATCATTGCAGGAGTCGAATGACTAAATTATCAGCGTTACGAGACCACGAAACTTTAGGAAAAGGAGATACAACAAAATTCCTGCCCTAAAGGTGAATTAATTTCAAGGTGAATAAAGAATTCTAGTTTAATACATATCGAATAGATAAATAGCCTATTCCAGATTTCTTCGAGCCAGTGGCCATCGATAAGAATCACTAAGAGATTGATGGCGATGGAGTCAACGTGATCATCTCAGTGAAGCCTCTGGCCAGAAAGAATGTATGGTTGAGCGATCAAGGAAGGAGCAACACGAGAATTCTCGGATTTCGCATTCAAAAACCTGCTTGTCATCTAGATCGAACTAAATCCGAACACGGAAAGAATTAATCGCATCATTCAAATAAGAAATTGAAAGACATTCGATAAATCGTTTTAAAAAGTATTTGTTGTGATGCTGAAAACAAGGCGTCTATTTTATTTCTGGTGAAACCTCACAGGGCATTCCATCCTTGCCATTCTCATCTCACTCTACTAATCAGAACATTTGTTGGCAGATATACAAGAAGTACATATCCCCTTTGATCGCACTTCCAGAGATCATACGAGGAGAGAGAGAGTGTGTATGGGAAAGAAAGAGAGTCGCACTATTGCTCATCGACTGTTATCGTTCACTCTCTGCTATGGTCACTCATGCGACTATTCAATCGCTCGTTTCTCATTGATATCTATGCATTCGCTTGTCTATCTTGATATGACACCAGACTTTATCTTACTGTTCACCCGATCCCTCTCTGTTTTCCGATAGGTGGCGAAACTTTCACTGATGGAAAAGATCAAGATCGCGTAGTCAACTCTTCACTCATTCTCTCCTCTTTCCTTCTCTTTCATTGTTTCCCTCGCCAATTTATCGTGATTTTGGTAATTGCTCGATGTAAAGACGTTATTGTCTCTCAGATCTCTACATGATCTCGCATATCTTGATCTGAGAAGACTATCACCTGCATTAGAGGAATGAAGAAGTACATAAAAAGTTGGGAATCCAGAAATTTCAACCATACTGAAGGTGAGCCATCGCATACTTTTAAATGTTGTAAAGTACTATCCTGATCTGTTTTTGGAACGAAAAGGGTGACAAAACGATCGAACGAATGCTAGAAGTTATGCAGTGTTTTTAGGTCAGAGAAGTGGTCTCAGTTGACATTGCTGGAACGCCATCGGAGCTCCGGTTCAATCACGAGGAAAATTTCAAGAAAAGAATTGAAGGACATTTTCTGAGCCATATGCAAGTGTAGTTATGTGATGCACCAAAGTGAGCTCGATAAACGGTTCAGATCTGATCTTTGCATGGCTCTTTCAACTTACTATGAGCTAATTAAGAATGTAGCAAAGACATTTGGATGATCTTGTCTTCGAAATGAAAGATCGTCAATTCCCTGGACACCTCTTCTATTCCGTTATCACTCACTTGATCAACAACATGAAGAATGTGCCGACTGTTATCATTCACTCGGCTATGGTCAATCGTGTGACCATACGATCGCTCATCTTTCATCGATAACAACACGATAGTTTCTATACAATTTGTGATCGCAACACGTCCATCTACTCTTCCTTTTCACTTCTATCCCACTGTTGGCCCACTTATCGACACCACTTCATCCCCCTCACCCTGCTCAAACACGTTTTCACTGAACATCAGCGTGGAAGGATAAAGATCTCGTAGAGATCCCGCTACACATCTCATTGATTCCGCCCATTCTCCCTCACTGACCCATTTCTTCGGGAATGCTCTGAAATTTTCAATTCTTCGCTCTCATTGATATTTTCTGGCGAACCTGAGTTTTTTCCAATGTTTAAAGTAAAATTTACATTTTCAGATCCCTACTCGATCTCGCTAATCTCGTTCTGAGAAGACGACCACCTTAATTTCCCCACATTCAAAAGAAAATATCGAGACTGTTGCAAATACAGATTTCTATATCATACAGAAGGTTAGTGGTTTTGTTCATAGAAATCAGAAAATGAAACAATCAATGAACCCTGTGTATTTTCAAGATTCTTCTGGAAATATTTCAAGGTCATCGATGTTGTTACCATTGACATTGCTGGAACGCCATCGGAGCTCTGTTTCAATTCCGATAACATACTCAAGCAAAGAATTGAAGGATATTTTCCAAGCCTTATGCAAATGTAGTTGAGATGTGGAGCTCGATAAATGATTCCGATCTGATCTTTGCTTGTTTCTTTCAACTGATTGTGAACTAATTAAGAAGTTGGGCATGAGTTTGTCTTCGAACTGTGCAACATGCATGATCACGAATTTCTAATGCCAATTCCCTGGACCATTCTTCTATTCCGTTATCACTCACTTGGGCAACAACATGAAGAATGTGCCGGCTCTTATCATTCACTCTGCAATGGTCAATCGTGTGATCATACAATTGCTCGTCTCGCATTGATATCGGCTCGGTTGTCTATCATGATCATCATGACAACATGCGCATTCATTTTCACTTTCTACCCTATTTCGCTCTTGACCCACTATCGACGCTACTCCTTCCCCCTCACCCTGCTCAAACACGTTCCGCCCATTCTCCCTCACTGACCCATTTCTTCGGGAGTGATCTCATGTTTTCATTTTCATTTTCGTGTTCTTCGTTATTTGCTGGTTAAATCGAGTTTTTCATCCATCTGCAATCTTCATTTTCAGATCTCTACCTGGTCTCGCTTATTCTACTCTATGGAGAAACTAATGCATAGCTGAAACTTTTCGAAAAGGTTTTTAACACTTATTGCTTCAATGTTGATCTTGAAGTCGAAACTTTCAGATAATCAACAAGCGGGAATTCAGTACAGCACGTTCAGAATCATTTGATCAAGATCATCCAAACAGCAATAATTTTTTGTTCGACGATGCCAATACCGATTGAATTTTGTTTGTTGTTGTTGTTGTTTTATGTACTGCCTAGTGCTTCCCCAGATAAAGTATGTGGCTCTGACAACTATTGAACTCTGACAACTAACAACTGTTTGAAGAATCAAGTTTATGAGAAAGTAAACAATATCACGATACAAAGTGTACAGAAATAAAGCAATAAAAGACACTTTTTGAGAAAGCGAAAAGTTTTGTTCATAACGTTGGCAAAGTGTAAAAAATGGATCCGGTTCAAAACTAGTGTGCAGGTAGTACCCCTCGAGTGTAGCTCACCTGCAGCTTTTGGAATCACCTGGGTCGGTCTCCGCCGAATGGCGATGATGGCTACAAACTACCGTAACCCTAACGACTTTGCGCATACGCAATCGTTTCTAACGAGCAAGGGCGCGAAAAATTCACAAAATTCAGGTAGCCATACACACCAAGTTACATCACAATCGTTTTGAAACTCGACGAGAAAAATGCATTTTTCGAAAAAATATTCCGTTTTTAAATTGCAGCTCGCCCGGGAGTTATGAAAGATACCTTTTTTTATTTGATTAATCGGAAGATAAACTATCCATCTTGCTTCCATGCGAAAATGAGCGAAATTTAAAAATACGTATTTAGCCAATTTTGGCAAAGAACGCGAACAATTTCGAATAAAGTCAGTTGTCGATTGGCTAAACTATCGTGAACTGACTCAATTTTCAAGTTAACAACGGAAGCAAAAATACTTTCAATGGACACATTAGAATCGTTGATACTTACAGCCATTCACAGCCTTAAAGAAAAGCTAAAACTAAGCCGTGCTGTCGAGCTGTAGCATTTGTTATATTTTGGACTAGCCGAGCTCTGCTCGCTATGGGCAAGCCTGTTTATGTTGAACTGTTTCAAGATTGCTGTGTGATTTATTGTTCTAGCCAGAGAGGTGGTTGAAGGCATTCTTTAGGGGAGGTGGTTGAAGGCATTCTTAAGGCAAGGTGGTTGAAGGCAAATGGTTTCGCGCTCGAGGGGATCCGAACCACCGACCTTTTGTTCGCTAGACATTCCCCAACAACCTATGTCACGATTTACGCATTAAAATGCACTTCCGTCAATTCCTGACCACGGCCTAAACCTGGCAAATGGTTTGGCGCTCGAGGGGATCCGAACCACCGACTTTCTGCTCGCTAGACAAATCCCTTACCACCTGCGCCACGAATTACGCATTAAAGAACACTTTCCGACAATCCCTGGTCGTCGCCTAATGTTGGCAAATGGTTTGGCGCTCGAGGGGATCCGAACCACCGACTTTCTGTTCTCTAGTCAAAGCTCTTACCCCCTGCGCCACGAATTACACCTTACAAACACCTTGACAACAACCCCCGACCACTCCCCAACACTTCTACACCAAGCGAAAACTCCGGCAAAAGAGTTGCCCCTGCCGGGGATCGAACCTGAGAGCGTCTACGCGGCCAAACCCTTGTGTGTTAGCGCTCAAGTTGATCTTTGATCCCTTCAACGTGGTCGGATCGAAAAAGTGTCAACATGAAAAATGTCCGCCATGGTCGATTACATATTTGCCTTATGTTTGCTAAACTTTCCCATGCACTCCCGAGGCTCCAGGGGCACTTTACTTTGACCGGTAAATCGGCCACACTACGTTCTTTTATGTATAACTAGCCGAGCTACGCTCGCTACGGGCAAGCCAATGGGATGTTTGATTTTCTGTGATTTTCCTCATTTTTTGCATGTTTCTAGCCGAAAAACGGATGATTTTGAGCCAAGTTGATTTTGCGTGCTAGGAGCGCCGGGTTTGAGGGTTACGGTACTCGAGGGTTACGGTAGGATACCTCAGGACCACTTTGCATATCATTCTTCAACGATTCAAACTCGGCAAAACAAGTTTGCGGCGGGCGGGACTCGAACCACCGACCTTTTGCACGACCCCCAACCGACTGAACCATAATAAAGTATCCCGGTCTATTTAAATTATCGATTCCATCAACGTTCCCCGTTGAAATCTAAACAATCCGATCTGTTTCCAGCCCGAAAGCACGCATTTTCACCCCTTAAAAAGTGCAAAAGGGCTAATTCCATTGCTCGCTTCAAACTCATCGAGGGCGGTCGTTCTTTCCCGGTCTGACCTCGCTTTGACCTCCTCTACAACTTTGTTGCCAATCACTAAGCTCTAACTCTCCAAAGAAACCCGCCAGCCCTCGATTTCGAGCGCCCTATTTGAGGTGTCGCTCGTCCCTCCGCCACCCATAGTCATTCGCGCCGATTGCTGCCGTGAAGAGCGTTTTTGAGCCACCGTCCCCATCTTCTGATACAATCCCCATCTGATCATGCTCTACATTTCTTATGACAGAAGCTAAGCGATACGACCAAAGGGGAATTAGCCTCCTCTCGATTTGTTCCGATTTGGACCGAAAATCACGAAATTCCGTACAAAAAGTACTGTAAGTCAGCGAATTCAGCATGAAATGGTCCAAATTTTTGCCACGTCACTCTTACTGTATCCCTACGCAATATCCGCACCGACAAAAATGTTCACCACCCCCCTGCCCCCGGCGGGGGTCGAACCAACGACCCCCGGATTGCAAGCTCGCCCGTAGCGTGGCCGAGTGGGTAGTGAAAAACGCGCAAAGTGATCTTTGATCTCTTCAACGTGGTCGGATCGAAAAAGTGTCAACATGAAAAATGTGCGCCATCGTCGATTACATAAGGGGTTTATATTAGCCAAATCTTCCCCATCGATCTTCCCCTTCTCCCAGGACGAAAACAGCGAGCGGTGGATCGGTCATCATACGC
>LS516512.1:71973-89436 GCA_900490845.1 Pristionchus japonicus | reverse complement strand
GTGACTCTTGGCCAAGTTTTATCAGATACTGATTCGATTTTGACAGAAATCAAGAGCGAAACGCTTACTCGCATTCGCCGGTGCTGCCGTGGTTTTCGGGTTGCAAGGTCGTCGGCCAGCAGAGACGTATCCAATGAGACAGAGAAGAAGGACCGATGTGATTCTCATGTTGAGGAAGAGAGGGCTCCTTTGGAGGTTGTGAAGTAATGTGGAACATGGATTGTGTGCATTTATATGCAACAGTTCCAGTTGTGCTAACAGATAATTGGGGCGGAAACATGAAGGCGAGGGCATTTGGTATCCTGCACCACAGAACCAAAAAAGTGCTCCATGCAGTGCAAAAAATTCGCTGAGGATTGGAGTTGATCGTTGGTGGCTTATACAGGGGTTTTAGATGATAATTTTGTAAATTCGACGAGAATTCGACATGAATCCACGCCGCCGATCGATTCATTTTATGCAAAAGATTCTCTGCGAAAGAAGAAGAAAAAATTACCTTTAAAGCGAAAAAATAATAACTGAATCTTTTGTGCTGTAACATGTAGAAGGCGTTCCTTTTCTGCGATTTTTTTGTCTCTGAGTCATGTTCCATCCATCTGACGGTATGTCGAATGTCATCGCCCGCGTGTTTCCAGTGTATGCGCAACTGTTCTCATGTCCATAACTGCGCACTATCCATCCAGCGCGCGCGTGCTCTCTAACTGTCTGACAGATGAGATACATAGGAGAGTGGAGAGAGTGAAAGTTCCGAAGTAGTTTCCACAGCACAGAATTGTGCACTTTCATTCTATCCCGCCTACGTCAATACCAAGAGTTCGTCTGCTTTTGTGAGAATGGAAGACTATAACTGTGGTCGATCTCTATTGGATTAGTTTTTTTCTCCCTTTGATTTGACCATTGTACTGGTAAATTAGAATTAAATAGCAATAACATATCATTGCCATTTTACTAAGAGCGGAACTCTGCTAGAGGGTCTTGCTATTCAAACAGAGAGCGTCATTTGAGTGAGAAAGAGTGAGAGTCGCTTATTATTTTATTATAATAAATATTACAATAAATTGCGTTAAAAAACTATCCGTTCATTTTCGAAATTGCATGATCACTCTTAGTTCTCTCAGCATCCGACGAATACTCCAGCATGAGTTCATCTCATTCAAATGAGCGGCAACCAGTGGTTTCTGAATGCGAACAGTCTCCAATCTCGGGTCATTGCCCATTCGAGTGCTTACCTCGTGAACTTGCATGGAAGATTATTGATCATTCTCGGGGGACTGTTTTTCACCTTCGACGGGTTAGTTGTTGTTTTAGTTTTTTTTTTAGTAGTTCGCCTCTCTGACCGGTGAGAGAGTGTGTGAAATGAAGAGACGATTACCCGTATTTCGAACTCTAGTTGTTGTCGAATCTTTTGCGGTTCTTAGTGGGCTCACACAGTACTTGTTGCCCGAGTAATGACTTCGATTTAGACATCTAACGTGATCAAATCGCATGTTGACGGCTACGCCCTACAGTGTATGTCGCTGATCTCCGAAGTGGAAACAACCAGCAAGCTGCCAGATGGATATGCTTACGACAGGGTTTGTGTGGACGTTCATTCATTCATTCATTCATTCATTCATTCATTCATTTCCGTTACGTTGCAGAGGAAAAAATGTTGTGAATAGCCGTCGGTTTCGACGTTTGATAACAATTTTGATAGAGTGCACATTTTTTCAGAGTATCGAAAAGTGGAGAAAGATAGCACTCAGCTTACGTTTAGAAATCACTGAATGCAACTGGAGAATGCTTCGTTTGAGTCGTCTACTGCATCAAACTGAGAAAAGCATGATCGACCGCTTCAAAAAGATTGATGTATTTAATGTTTTTGTGATTTGTTTATGTGCAACTATTTTAGGCTGAGAAATACGCTTGTGATCTGTTCAAAGACGATGATCATTTCGTGGAATTTCTCTCCGGGTGCATGAGAGGCATGAAAACAGTGAAATATATTCACTGTAATACGATTGACCAGTTAGACGCAATCACGAAGCTACAAAAGGAAGCGACATTCGAGCGAATTTTGATTCATGATCGCAATATCTCGGCTGATATCATGTTTGTAAGCCTTTCATAGGCTCTCTATCGGTATAATTTCCCAGGCAACACCTATCGGATGCTGTCAAAACGAAGTGCGTTAGTGAAGTGACTGTTGCCGGAGGGTTTGACGAATCGTCAAACACTAACGAAAAAGGTTTGATAAAACTCAAATTTGTTCGTTAGTGGCTCGTTATGTGTATCCCTTGGAACAATGGAGTACTGAACGTAATGTTACAACTGCAGTAAACTTCCTGCTTGATCTGGCTTGCCACGTCCGCTCCATTAACCTCAATAACATTCTCATCGTCGACCAAGACAGATCGATTAACTGTCTGATGGGTATTCGTGATGTCGAGTGGGCTGAGATCATACTGGATATGTTCTCAAGAAGCATAGATCGACTGGAAATTCGAAATGCGGGCTACCCTGGATACATGTCAAAGAGTGGTGCGGAAATGCTTATGAAGGTTTGTCTCTTCGTTGGAAAAGTAAAACAACGCGAAAGTTACTTCTTAACTTTCTATTTCAGCGACTTCCTATCCTTGGAAAAAAGATCTGATTTTCTGCTTCGTGCCATAGTGACATCTTCTCAAGTGAAATTAATTACGAGTACAATGGCCATCAAATTCAAGGCAAGTACTACAATATTTGAATACTACAACATATGCACGAGCGAAATAACACTTGGCATACGATATGACGAAACAATTTCACGATAGTATAGAAGCACATAGTTGACTTTTGAAAGGCAGATGCGAAAGAGGATCAAACCCTTGCAAACTCCCGTGTTGAGCTACGATTTTTAGCCATCAAAGATTTGGAAGATTTTCGAGAAAGGACTTCATATCTTACTATCAAGCACCTGTCGAGAGTGAACGAGTCCAGTTCAGATTTGCTCAAATGAACTGATCGCTATGAGTTCATGCTGCATTTCGATTATGACAACATTGATTCGATAAATTTATCACAAGGTCTAGATAATGCGAAGGAGAAACAACCCGTAAACTAAAAAAACTCATGCTAAAAGTTTTGACAATGAGTATTGAATGAAAGTTTAGTTATATCAAAGAGCAACAGCACTCCTGTTCCAGTGCTTCTCCAACTCTGCGAAGTGCATTGAGACCGTCTCCTCAGGTGGGAGATAGGTGATAGTTTATTGGCAATAGGATGATCACATCATATAAATAAGCTGAACCGAATAGTTACCCGACTAATAAAACAAATACACTCGTAAGAAGTGCACCATGAAAGTTGTGAACAACTGCAGAAAGCGAAATTGATCAAACAGCAACTGCATTCCTGTTCCAGTGCTTCTCCAGCTCGGCAAAGTGCATCGACACTGTCTCCTCGGGTGGCAGATAGGTGATGGGAGAGTCGCGCGAGATTTGCACCCTGGAATGCAGAACTTTTGAAAAAAGTTCAAGACTGTGCCGAAGCAAATCGGATGTGAAATCGGATGTGCTTCACGAATATTTTAATATTTGAAACACATTAAACTACCAATTTTTCTCCACTCCACTTGACAATAAAAATTAGCGGTTCAACGTGACGTTTTTTTTTATTGGTATATATTCTCACAGTCACACTGCTTCTGCCCGCACTCATTACTCAATGTAAGATTAGTATTCTTCGCTATCGTGCGAAAAGCGGATTATCGCCTCGAATTTGAATTTTTTTAGATTGGATCGCGAGGGCGTGAGAAGGATGGACGGTGACCGTCGTACTATTTCATTCACCATCGATTCAGCCTCAGTCTCTGCACGATGATGATCCTCCACTCCCTCTCGAAGAAGACGACGAGGCAGAGACAGATGAAGGAGCCACTGGAATAGATGATTAATATAATTTTGTGCATTTACTATAACCCGACCAGTGATCGATTTCTGAGCAATACTTCGATAACGATTAGCTTGTGAAACATATGTGAAACAACTCTCTACAAAACTACATACAAGTGTAATCAGCACAAAATTCGTACTTACACCGTCACAATGGCGTCGAAACACGCGCCCATCATCGAGGAGAGCGAGGGCGAGGATTCACTGGAAATACTCAATGATACCCGACTTAGGAGGTTTGTGCAGTTCGTTCCACTAAAAAAAGCATGTGGATTGTGACACCTTTTTGAATGCGTCGGATTCACATTTTTTGGAAATTAGCAAAAGAGGGAGAGAGAATGGGAGAAGAAAAAGAGAGATCAGAGATCAACTCACACATACGCGATCGCAAGCGTGAGAAAGACGCACGCAACGACCACAGTGATGGAGGCGAAGGAGGAGATGAGGAGGAGGAGCTGGAAATCAATGAATTTACAATAAAACGGGTTTATATTGAGATTTATGGCCAATTTTATCGTGTCTGTGGAAGTAATTTTCTCAAAAAGAACAGTGATGGAGGCGAATGAGGAGATGCATGAAATGCATTTCCATTCTTATATTATTCATTGTGAGATGAGTTTCACTGCGCTTACATCTGCTCAAAGAACTAATCGACGCTGATCCTTTTTGGGCTGGCGTTTTAAAAATAAAACGAATCGAACTATTTCTTCATAAGAAACCTCCCATTCTTCAGAAGCTGGTACTTAACTTCTTGTGTGATCCCACTCTTTCTCGATTATGCATGAATATTTATTCTAGCGTACGATTATTGTTTTTCACCTAGAAGGCTTCGAATTTGAGAAAGAAACAATGTGTTTCACATAGTCTATTATAATTCATTTCAATGCTAATAGTGCTTGTACTGACATCCCACAAAAAACAAAATGAAACTCTTGCCTTGAACGCCCTCCTGTTCTCCAGTAGCTGGTACTTCACTCCTAACGTGTACTCATCGCACGTGTCGTCCATTCTGCAACCAGCTGTTATACATCAAGATGAGCGATTACGGAGTCATTATGAGGCTGTTTACATGGAAGTGGAAGTCAATACTCCAAATTGAAGAAAACTAAAGATTCCGTACCGCTTCAATCGGTTCACGTTGATCTTGAAGAGGACTGCACCGGCCTGAAATGAATTAGATGAGTTTCACTCATTGTACTAGAACACTCGTTATTAGCCTAGTTGATGGAAGAGTGTACGCCTCTCTGAATGAAAAATACCACAAATAACTCGTAGACCGTATCTGCCACCGTATCTGCTGACAATCACCAAATCATTTCTCTAACGGTCATTACATGTATCGTGCTAAAGCTATTGTGATCTTTAAAAATGGGAAAAGGGGACAGGGAGCTAACTTACCACTCCAGATAAGCTCGCGGTCACGATTGCCGTGCTCACTGCAATCATCGCTGCATGGACGGCGCTGCCGAAGGAGCTGCCTGAATAATTCGTTATCGAATTTTATACGCGAAGTGCAGACCCAAGAGAGATTGCCATGAAAAGAATACCAAATATCACAAAAGCTGCTTCGGCATGGCAGACAGCAAAGATGCCAACAAACAATGTTGTTGAGATCCACGGACGTCTGAGATGTTTATACTTTTTGTGAGCACAAGGAAAATTACTCACTGTTGCGCTTCGTAGTCCGCGATGTACAGTGTGGCGAAGACTCGCTCGATGACCTGCAATTGATTTTCTTGCGAAGATGGATTTAATTGTGATCCCTTCATGCAGAATATCTGAGTTTCACCCAGCCTACGTTCTTTCAATGTTCTTCCTGATCTGATCTTGAGCCACCCTCATTTCGTAGAAACAAACAACGATCTTCCATTGATACATGACAAATGACGAGAGACAAATGAGAAAACTCACAAAGGCGGAGAACATGTAGGCGGAGAGGAAGATCCAGTAGAAGCGCAGCTCGGAGAGGATGAACAGAGCGATGGTTGAACCTGGAATGCGGAATTTCCTCATTCTTCTCATTCGTCTATGCCCGTAATCAAGAATCAGCACAGCGCGGTCTCAAATTCACCCAAATCACGTAATCCTTGCCGTTTCACCCACGAACTGCCCCAAATTTGTCTTATCTCACCTCGACCACTAATCCACCCGAACTGCCATCCCATCAACAGGATTCTCGCCGCATTCCCGACGAATCCCTGGCCGAAGTAGAACGAGATCATCCTCATCATGTTGGGGTGGAACTTGGCGGACTGAAATTTGCAGAATATCTTTCACCTTGGCCATAACCGTTATTTTCAAGGAAATTTGCCGATGTTTGAGAGTTAGTCAGCAATCGAATGATTTTCAACGCTGGAATTGCTGCACAAGCTTTAGTAGAACGAGATCATGCGCATCATGTTGGGATGGAATTTGGCGGACTGAAATTTGCAGAATATCTTTCACCTTGGTCGTAACCGTTATAATTTGGCGAACTGAAACAAAAAGAATATGCTTCAGCTCGCTCATATCCGCTTATTGACTGCGTTGATGCCAATACTCAGGAGATAAATAGCGAGTAATGAAACATTGCAAAACTGGAATTCTACATGGAAAACTACGCATTTAGCAAACGAGATCATCCTCATCATGTTGGGGTGGAAATTGGCGGACTGAAAGGATATCACGATGGAAGTGATCGGTTCAGATATGTTGCAGACATAAACGACTGCTTCCGAACTGATCTCAATGTTTCAAGCTAGGTTTCTCGTGGCCCATAAGTTACCCACGTCTCACAAAAACCAATTTTGTCGTCATATTTTTCGTCAATAAAATAATTCTCGCCCTTGAAATGTTCATTAACGTAATCGTCGTGAGTACTGTCATGACAGCGATTGCGTACCAATGGTATACAGTTCGGTTTCACGTTGCCCATAACACATTCAAGTCAACCAATTATCAATGCTGCGCGCACTTTTTCTCTTAACAAAATAATTCTCACCTTACTAATATCCACCACAGCAATCGTCGTGGCAATTTCATGCTAGCGATTCAAAATGTCTACAGGTCGGTTTCACTTGGACCATAACATACTCACATCTCATAAATACCACTTTTTCGTACTTTGTGTTTTCAACAACAAACAAATCCAACTTTCGAAATGTCCACCACAGCAATCGTCGAGAGCACCGTCATCACAGCGATGGTTAGCAGCTCCACTATGGTGATTGAGACGTAGACACAGAAGAGCAGTTGACCCTCCACGAGGGACGAGTTGGAGAAGATGGCGGTTATTCTGGAATTGTTGTCCCCTCAGTACTATAAACCCCAAAATACTCTAGAATAGCTTGATCTCAGGAAAAAAACGATCAGGACTGAATATTTCAAGCGAAAAATGGGAAAATTGCTCACCGACAGTCGCTGTTGTTGTAGTGGGCGTCGCAGTTGTAGAACATGCCGCTCATGAGAGAGCCTGAATTTGGATGTCATTGGAAACAAATAGGAAAAAGATTGCGGAAGGCAAAACAAGCAAAGGTGGAACAAAGTTAGTGAGTAGGAGTGAATTTGTTAGGATTCAAACGACATTATGAGGAACTGCGACGATAGAAATGGCCAGAATGATTCAAAATTGCAAAGCGGCAGGCCAAAAAGGTGCGTAGGAGTACGCGTGACTTGTGAACATGAATTATCGGGTAGAAAAGTAATGTTGCGGAATGGTTAGTTGATCCTTCAAAGATCTGCGATAATTGCGGAGGAGCTTTCATGTTTCAGCGGTGAACGTGAGGGATCTGATTTATCTGGACTCCACAGAGTTACAATTTTGGCAGCAAGAGTACGGTAGCGATGTAAGACATAATAAACTTGAGCAAGGACAGCACTCTGATTTCTTTCATCCGCTAGTTGGGTAACAGTCATGCGGGAAAATACAAGCGTTAGACAAAAGAGAGATGAATGCGAAGGGAGAAAAGGCATAATTTCAAGGAAACAATCCTTCATCTGAGCCAGAGAAAATACTCTCCGTATCTCGCGAGCTCTCTTACTTATCTAACCCGCAAAGGCGTATGTGAGAAGAACAGGGCATTGCTTGTCGAGCCATTCCTAATGGAGCCGTATCTCCTTGCCGAGACAGTAAAGAGCACCCCTCGACAAGCAAACACAGTCCCCTCGTTCCCCTATTTCGCGTTTTGCTCGTGTGCCACCCTGAGATCCGCAGGCATGGCAAATGAAGGCAGGGCCGAAAGACGGGGAAGGGATAGACCTCCTCTTTTTGTAGACTCTCTAGCTCACACGGTCCGAGAAGAACAGTTGTTTGGAGGGGTATACATGATCCCTCCTCAATTTACATGGTCTCTCTTTCATTCTCTGTCGGGAGTAAATAGGTAGAAACGAAGAGAAGAGTAGAGCGCATTAGTCATTTCACATGGTCCCTTGCTCCGTCTGACCGATGAGTAGGCAAAGCAATTTTTGGGCAGCAAACAACAACAAGAGGAAAGAAAAGCGCGCACTCGCTACACATTGAATGCTTTCTCTAGCCCACGAGAGAGCCTCAGAAAAAGGGTAGTAATGAACAAGGAGCTGTTATTTCGAGGCGAAATGTGGAGCATACGAATTAGGAAACATTCAGCGGGCATAATGAGGTCTAGGAAATGAAGTATATTTCTTGTCGTTTCATGCATTCCAATTACAAATTGGATCATGAGCCCAAGAAAAGAGCTCCATTCTTTCTCGTTGTCTCAACATAATGTGGAAAGGAAAAGATGCAAGCGGAAATTACATCGCGACGTGATGAAATAACATACAATCATACGATAATTATCGATTCAGTGGGTGAGTTAGTAAGGCTGTAATTAGGAGAATGAGGCAGATCTCCCGAGACAACTTTGGTTGTGATTTATCATCTCACAACGTTTATTCCGTGAAATGGTTACCAATGAACATAGACGAATAACTGTTCGCAACGACCTTGCCTGCTCTTGGGAATAGTCGCTAACGAGCTTATTTCAGCGTACAAGTCCCATCTGATGATTTGAGAAATACAGACCAGAATTCTACCATCGACAAATATTTGTAGCTGTGAGGCAATAATAAGAAATTGTCTGGATACACTACCTCATACATGCATACTAAGAATACTATTTTGTATTCATCTCTAGTGTGCTGCTACGACATTGCGGGTGCGGGGGAGTATCGGCAAAGATAATCACGGAGCGCTTGGTATAAACGGTTCTATCTGTCATGCCAGTTCCGAGCGCATTTTCATAAAAAAATGAAGCGAATTTGGTGAAATTGATATCAAATAGAACACGGAGCAAGCGGGAAGAAGAAAAAGGAAACAGATGTCTGAACAAACCTGATCACACGTGAAAACGTGAGACAGGTGGTTCAACTAACTGACTAGATCGCACTTAACCCAAAAAAGAGTACACTATTCACACCGGTTTGATATTGTAGAACTTGACAAAGTGACGCACAAATAGTATAAAAAAAACAGTTAATATTGGCAATTATCTCAAGCGATCTCACGTGAGACAGGTGGCTCACAATCAGCTAACTGACTAGATCGCACTGGCTCAAAAGCAGCAAAACGATTGACACTGGCTTGCATGCCCTATTGAAGAGAATGTCGCGGTAAAACAAACGCACAAACAGTATGAAAATGCTCAGTTAATAATGGCAATTGTCTCAAGCGATCTCACGTGAGACAGGTGGTCTGGCTACTCTCGATAACTACCGCCTTCACTCTCCCTCTCAGACAATGAGCATGCAAGCAGTGGGCAGTGTCAACGTGGACAACACGCATAATGGAGCGTGAGCTGTCGCTCTTCATTCTGCTTACTCTCTTGGCTCTGTGACCAGTGAGAGCAGTGTCAACGCCGGCAACAATGACCACCTTCGTGATTGGACAGCTGGATGATTACGTGTAGATTGGTAGAGTCGAATTCATGAAACGTCTGATATTTACTCTATGTATAATACTCTCGGTAACTGCCCCCTCCATCTCTCAGACAATGAGCATGCAAGCGGTTGACAGTGTCAACGTGGACAACACGCATAACGGAGCGTGAGCTGTCTCTCTTCATTCTGCCTGGTCTCTAATTTCTATGACAGATGAAGGCGTCAACGCAGACAACAATGACCAGCATTGTGATCGAGCAGGTGGATGATTGCGTGTTGATTGGCAAATGGCTTCCATGAATATGTTAGATGTGAAAAGTTACATACATCAAAGAAAGTATCAGAGGCTTGTGGATTAGGAACAGATGCAAGCCTGCGTATGCGTAGGAAGCGAAGCATGATTCGGTTTGGCAACTTAAAATAAGCAGAGACTCCGAAAAGCTACGCTTTCAAGAGAAAAGGTGCTTCGAGATCTTTACTACTGTATCCTGTCATTACCACTGTCAGCACAAAACTAGTGAAGGAGCAGTATGAAACAGTAGTTGTCGAAAACTAAAGAAGAAAGGAAGTCTATCTGCATGTCTACCCAATAATTGCGTGTTATCGACTAGAACTTTTTTCTGACTCATCCTATCATTAGCATGTTGTACGAGTGTCGGATCAAAAGGATCAACTTGCAAAGATGAAACATCAAAGATCTAAAGACCCTCATTTGAATGGTCTCTTGATCTTCCATTATTCAATCTCCCCTCTCCCCTCTCAGCCCTCACTCATTCCCCGCGTTTTCGCCTCTCGCGAGTGGTCCATTTGTGCGTTTCTTTCAATTTTCTCCATTTTCGGTCCTATTTCTCAGGTTTTACCGGGACCTACCGTAATCCATCCTACCGTACTTCTTCGCAGGTTCTCCGTGTCATTCGTCGTGTCATGCAGTTGATCAAAGGAGTCGGTAATCTGGAGATAATCGGATGGACGGTCTTCTCCATTCTCTCCTGCTTCGTCGTCGCTTTCCCGCTATCGTACTTTGTGAGTTACGGGGGGGGGGTGGGGGTACGGTAGGATACGGTAGAAGGTCAGTTGTCGATTGATTGAGAGAGTACGGTAGAATACGGTAAACAGTAAGTCATCGATTGAATGTGACTGATTTACCAGTTCTTGCACGTTGTCGCAGCTGACTGTAAACGACAGCTCAGACTCGGTCGGAATGGTCTTTGATCTTATAACTTCTGATCTTTGATCTTTCGCAGTTCGAGCTCGACGTCGACTGGCGCATCCCGCAAGGCGGCAAGTACGCCGACTATGAGAAGGTGGGATTAGGCCACGCCCACTTTAAGGGGCGGAGCCTGGCATTGATTGCTACCGTAACCTAGGAGATACCGTAGTCTACTGTATCCCTCCGTCCAGGTTCTCGAAGGGCGCGCTTACGTGCTGCGAGACGCCTTCGAGCGACTGCACTCGGCAGTGAGCGGACAGGGAGCGAAAAACTTCGTCTTGCCCTACTTCACGCCCGAGGTAGGGTGGAGGAGGGGTACTGTACTGCAGATTTGGTTACTGCAGATTTAGAATATCGGAGTGCTATTCTATTGGTTCATCTTCAGTTCCGAATAGTGGTGGACGTGTAGTGATGTTACTGTAGATTCTACAGTACAGGCACGAGGCTTGTACTGTAGTCTGTGGGGCTGTTGGGTACTGTATTTGGCTCTGTCGGGATTGTGAGGTCCCATGGGAATTGTGAGGTCCCATCAGAATTGTAAGGTCCCAACAGAATTGTGAGGTCCCAAGAAAAATAAATGATCCCCTACGGAATTGTGAGGTTCCATCAGAATTGTGAGGTCCCATCAGAATTGTGAGGTCCCAACAGAATTGTGAGGTCCCAAGAATTTGAACTTTCTTGGGACCGTACAATTCCCACTGAGACCCTTTGAATCTTCTTGGGACCTCAGAATCCGTTTGGGACCTCACAATTCCCACGGGAAACTATCGGTAAGGTCGTCAGTTCATGGATTCCATCAAGAGCTTGCAAAACAAAAGAATGCAAATCACCTTAACCCTTCGACATGGTTGAGACTGAGAGACCGGTCACATCGAACAAGGATGGGAATAGCATAAGTAATCTTGAATAAGGATTTGAACATGGCTCTACTCTCGATTAGTCGTCCACCCAAAGATTTTTGATTCCAATTTGGTTGGCTAGCCCCAACTATGTTTCTTGGTGCTGTTCCAATCAATATTTTAACTTTTATGGTCTACAAATACCTTGATTGACTAAACGATTTGCGAACACTGCTCATAGAATTGTGAGGTCCCAACAGGATTCTGAGTTCCCTAGAAGATTCAAAGGGTCCCAGTGGGAATTGTAAGGTCCCAAGAAGGCTCAAATTCTTGGGACCTCACAATTCTGTTGGGACCTCACAATTCTGATGGGACCTCACAATTCTGATGGGACCTCACAATTCCGTCGAGGGTCATTTATTTTTCTTGGGACCTCACAATTCTGTTGGGACCTTACAATTCTGATGGGACCTCACAATTCCCATGGGACCTCACAATCCCGACAGAGCCCTGTATTTCACCTATAGATTTCCCCTTCCAGGTCCACTGTCCTCATCTCGTTCCCGTGGGCGGTCGCAAGCTGTGCGCGCCATGGATGTTCGAGTGAGGATTGGGGATCAAAGTTCAAAGATCATAGATCAAACTTCTTTTGATCTTTGATCTTTGATCTCTCTCTCTCTCGCAGCACTCCGGTCCTTCTCAATCGCATCGACAACGAGCAGTGGAAGGAGACGAAGAAGAGAAGGGTGCTGAAGAAGGCGAAGAAGCAAGAGGAGAGTGGTAAGAAACTGTAGTAAGTGAGTACGGTAGGAGAACGGTAGCATGAGAATATGGATGAGTTTGTGTGCTTTTTTTCGAGAGGGAGTATTGTAGGATTGCGATATGCTAACCCCGAATGACCATTGAAAGTTCGATGTAATACCGGAAAGTGGATGGAAGTACGGTCGGGGCACTGTTGCACATCTATCGATAAATGTATTTCTCAGGCCTCGAGGGTGCGGGTTGTCGTGCGTACTCCCTGCACAGTCATGGAGAACAGAAGGAGGAGGACAGAGAATGGAAGGAGGCACTCGGAGGATGCATCTTCGATACTAATGATGGGGTGAGGAGTAGGGTTGGCAGCGCAAGTCCAATGGCTAGTCTGAGACTATTTTATTCCGATCTTCTCGGACTATTAATAGTCTGGGACTATTAATAGTCTGGGACTATTAATAGTCCCAAACTTGAAATGTGTTCTAGATCGTGTCTCAAAGTTGTTTTCGTTATTTTGGTTTTATTTTTGTTCAATTTTGACTTTTGATAATATTTTCAAAGCATGTTTCACGTACTCAATCAGAATGATTGTATGAATCGATGTAGTACAACACGCCACTCGCATAAACCTCGCAAAGAAACTGGCATTGAGTCAAGTTTTGACGCCTGATCTTCTGCGGTTGTGGCCCTCCGAGACCCCCTAAACCCCTCTGAAAAGGATTAGTGATAGGGATCAGTACCCAACGAGTTGCAGCACCGGTAAGTTGCAGTCTGGCGACTTCAAGGCCGTGTTTCTACACCAAAACGTAAATATAAAAACAACTTTGAGGAGCTTTAAACTTAATTTGCTTGACTTTCGGTAATTTTTCTGGTGTTTTAACAGCTTCAAAAGACGACGCAAAAGTTGGGACTATTAATAGTCCCAAGTCATTTCACTCATTTCAATCTCGGACTATCGATAGTCCGAGAGGAGAGAGATCATTTCTCACTCCGACTCATTCTAGTCTCACTGCGCGCGGGCCAAGCTGCCGTTTCAGACTATTTCTGCTAACCCTAGTGAGGAGGATCTTTGGTCTTTACTTCTCAGCTTTTTTCCTTTTTCTATACATGCTCATGGCGTTGTTAGGTGCTGACAGTTGATCTTTGACCACAAGACTTTCGTCTTTTGCGCTTCAGGCAACGGCTTGGGCCAAACATTGATCTTTGATCTTTCAGGTAATGCTCACTGCCACACTCGGCCACCACGCGCTCTACGTATCCGCTAAAGGTTAATTAATTTGCAATTGTTATTATCATTTTTACAACTATATTGATTCCAGACATGGACCCGATCCGTCCCGCCGAAGTGAGAGCCGCCAACGTTTGTCAGGTTGATATTTATACTATTTATCTTTCTTTCAAAAAATTAATTTCTCAAATATTTTCAAAAATTGAGAAAAAAAAGTAGAACTTGCTGATTCAGAAGGCAAAAGTATTTTTTTTCAAAAAGACGTCGTAGACGTTTTTAGACGTCTCAACCTCAGAAACAAATACTATCTCGAAAAATGCTTTTGAATTTCGAATAATGTAATCATTTCAGCTCGTAGTGGACATGCCTACAAACCTCGCGCAAACAGTGAGGAATCTGCGCAAGTTTGGCGAGAATGGATACAGGATTATGAGCTATGAGGTGAGATGGGAGATCGATCTTTGATCTTTGACATTGACACGGCTTTCAAAATTATTAAAATTATTTGAATATTTCCAGAAAATCGACTCGATCACGGCGCGCTTCTCCTTCATTTGGAGGTTAATTCAATGTTTTGTAACTTAATTAATTAATTAAATTTAATTAATTAATCATACTCCAGGAATTGCACGGATCACTTCGGTGCAAAGTACATCAAGAAGTACCTCGTCTGATGATTTTCGAAATTCGATTTTTGTTTTAAACTTTTTCTATCGAGCTGACTCTCGAGTGTGTGAATAGTAGATAGACACGCTGTATAAAGATTACACCTCCGATTTGTTTTTATTGACGCTCCCGCCCACCACTCACCACGCACTGCCCAAGAGAGCAACTCGGGAAAGGAGAGGGAACGGGGGCAGGCATACGTTAGGGGAGACTCTCTCACTCCACGCATTCGAATATGCCGCACTTTCGATTCAGGAAACGAGGGATGGACAAGGGATTATCAGAGCGTTTATCACGAAAAAAATAGCGCGCTTCATGCTTCAATCTCGGGTAGACTTTGAAATATAACAGTTTATTAACAAAGTAACTAGTTACGAAAGGAGTCTCGTAACTAGTTATTTCATTCGTAACTAGTTGCGAGAGCGGTTTCGTAACTAGTTATGTAATTTCTTTACGAATAGTTACGAATAATGCCACTTCTTCGGTTATAACTTCCTTCGTTTTTGGATTTGTGCGAACTGCCGATGCAGGTAGGTCAGTATAGGAAACGTGCATGTTCACTCAAAATACTGAGGCATGATCATGTTTTACAGCAAAAATACGTTTTAAATTTTGGCTGTCGTTGAAAATATTGAAATTTGCATAGCCTACGCTGATTAGTCATGAAAAAATATCATCAGTCTCTTTTGAAACTTTTTGCGTATCATGGCGTTCTGGTGATCTTCTTTCATAACTAGTTATAAAGATTTTCGTAACTAGTTTCGAGTCTCGTAACTAGTTACGAAACCGCTTTACTAACGGGCGAGAGAGAGGAATGAAGTAACTAGTTACGTTATATTTCAAAGTCTAATCTCGGGATCGTCAAGAGTCACTTCGTCCTGGTTACAGTGAACTTCTCCTTCTGTCACCTCCTTGATCCAATCGCAATAAGCACTCACGTCAGTGAAGACATCTGAAATGAATTACATTACTTTAAGCATGATTTGTCTTGAACATACTTGGAATTGAGTTTCCTGTGAACGTCTTGCAATCTCCACAATCTTCTATGTATGATGAGATGCCGACCTGAAATTGCCTTCATGGTCAATCTTGGAAGTTAGTACGTACCTGGAACCACCTTCCATCGCTTGCTTTAATCATGAGAGGTCCTCCACTATCGCCCTGGAAATCATTGTTCGATGATAAATCTTCGAATTATTTTCGAAAACCTCGTGAACACCGTGCCTAGGCGAGCCTGCGCACACAACTTTCTTCTTTTCGAAATCTTTGATCCGTTCTTCCTCCTCTCCAGGCTCCCCTGCATGCGACCACCGTTCTCTGAATGTTTTATTTTTATTTTTGATAATTATTTTTGTTATGGTTTTCTCAGCTCGTTAACTTCTACGGTCTTGTCACTGTGTCAGCTGTGAGACAGTTTAGATATAGCATGAAGACGGTTCCAACTCTATCAGTGACCTGCGTTCGACTCACTTGCACACGTCTTGAGAAATGATGGGCAGAATGGTCTCTCGCAGCTGACCGTCCCATACGATTCTGCCTTTTTCTGAAGAGCACTGATTTTTTCTGGAAGATAATCAATCAATTGTTGTCTAATTGGATTCTTCCTCGTTGCGTTCGACTTTTATGCAGATTAGTACACATTGAATATTCACTGTTTGTGTTCCCGGTTCCTATCGCCACTGCTTGCGAGCCGTCAGGAATGCACTGAGATGGGCTTGGGAGACAAATCGGAGATGTGACATCGTCGAACTCCAGAGGCTTGTCAAGCTTAAAATCACATGTCATCCATTGACTTCATTCAGAATTATAATTTCTATCAAAAAAAGAACCTTTAGAAGGGCAATGTCATTGATTTTGGATTCATGTTCATATTCAGGATGTACTGCCAAGTCGAGTACGCCATCATCCTTGAATGCACAAGTTTAGCCCTAGTCTGGAACGAGCAAGGCGGACAACTTCCAACCTTGCTTATACTTGCTGCTAGTTCATCCATAAAGTCCCTCGCGTTCGTTGAGGTCGTGCTTACTCGCACTTCGGACGCCGACATTTGCCAATAGTCGGTCTCGTTCACAGCCCTAAGATGTTGGCACTTGTGGAGTTCCCCGGAAGAATGAATGTGTTTGACTCATTCTATAATTTATGGAATGAAAAAAGCAGGATTGGCCCTAGGCAGGGTTGGTGGTCGGGGTGGATGGTGGATAGACACTCTTCCCATGAACTCCACAAAAACCGAAATGTGATGTTTTATTTGCATAGTACTGTAAACATACATAACGCAGTGGGCTGCAGTAAGCACATACTGAGGTCCGATAAGCGTTCCTGAAATGGGCGAAAACTGCTGTTAAGAGACAAGTGGGTGCAAATCCGAAAAAAACTGTAGCCAGATCATCAAAAAATACTAAAAAAAATCAAACCTCCACAAGAAGTGGTATTCTCACTGTCGTAGTTGGTAATTAGTAGAACCTGCCATGGCCACTTCTCGTGTTCTCTGACTTTAGTGCCTCCGATTATCTACAATTTTCCTCGATTTGGATACACAAAAAATTAGGAACAGCGCACCATTCTCGGATGTCGAATGGAGTTTCGCTCAGGCAGATGAATTCCGCATCCAAAAGCCACAGTTGCTATACAGAGAAGTATCAGCAGCTTCATGGTGGAGCGAAAAAGTCGAAGGAGCAAGGGCTTTTAAGCACGATTCAACAAAGGATGCGTTAATGGGGAATTCAGGGAAACGGATCTGACTCAGAAGGATCCGCATTGCTTGATAGCGGAGCTGTACTGGGTGGACCGGGTGGCTCAGTGGTTGTGTGCCAGGAATGAGATACGAAAGTCACGAGTTCGACTCCCCGCGTCCTCAGATCCACCCAAACCAAGGGGGTTAAGAAATGTTGGCAGTGGTTGAATAACCACAGTAAAGAAATCCCCCACCACGTGCACACAACACGGGCGGTATAGCCATGCGCATAGGTCGCTGATTACTCA